>MEHQ01003436.1:36602-57723 GCA_008828725.1 Saccharina japonica | reverse complement strand
AACCAGGGATGGTTCCCGATGGCTTTGTGCCATCTCGTCTTCTCAGTCGTTCATCACGCGAAAACGGAATAAACCTGCTCTTCTTCTATCTCTACGCAAACAGCACACGTGAGTACCAACGAGTACCCGTTCCATAGGCTGACCTGGCTAGGGATACCCTGTCCTTCTATACCTAGCATCACTACAGTTACAACCCAAAAACCGATCTTAAGGGAATTGAAAAAAAAAAAAAAAAAAGACAAACCGAAAATGAACAACCCCCCATGGCCTAGGTATAAGCGAAATAATCTCGCAAAAAAAAAAAAGGACGGCGTTCGGACGACTTTGGGTTAAGGAGGTTTTCATACATTCCTTCAGAAAAAAATAGTCAAAAAGTGCTATTATTGGTGTGTTGAGGAGCCCCGTTATTGAGAAAACGAAATAGCCAAAAAGTGCTGCTGTAATAGTATGGTTTTTTTTTTGGAAGGTCGGTATTTACCTCAATAAAGGGAAGTGGTCCGTTTTTGTATTACTTGGATGGCATTCGTATTCGGGATAATACTAAGAATGGAAGAGGGCACAACAATGATGCCCTTCCGGGCGGGCCAGATGTCATCACGGCTCCGGGGGAATAAATAATAAGCTGTTTTTTTTCTCAAAACGTTTGATTTCTTCGTACGTGAAAGCGAAGCAATGTTGTAAATTGTAAAGGCTTACAAAGGGTAGGAAATTGGTTAACCTTTTGCCAGTAGCCCAACCGACAAATGCCTTAACACAGGGTATCGACGGCAGGACATGGGTTGTAGTGGTCGTGGGTTCGAATCTCATGACCACCTTGAAAACGCTTTTGGAAGAAAAGCGAATCTCCTCCATGTCAAGAATCTGAAAAAAACACTTCTGGATCCCCATAAATAGGAACCGTGTGTTGATCACACGCGTCGACCCGTATATTTATCCGGTCCGTTCCAGGCGGGGGGGGTGTTGTAAGGGACCGTCTTATCGAGGAAATATTATCTGAAAATATTATCTGAAAATATCGAACAGCCTTTTGTTTTCAGATAAAAAACGCAGTTGAGTCCAAACGACAGCCAACTTTATCTGAAAAAAAAAAGCGAAAATGTTTGCAAAAACTCGCGGTGCAACATATTTTTTTTATCACAGAATAGTTCAACCGCCACCGCATATCGACTCGCGGCGAATGCACCCAACGACGCAGCTGGACACACCCACCTCGCACGCGCGAGGCACCCCTAAGAGCAGGCGGTGCTCGTGGTCCAACCCGCTTCCTCGGGAAGGCCCTGGAAGTTGTGTTTGGGTCATCGCCGTTTGTCGGCAGACATTGGGCCGCTCTTTGGCACCCCCATCGCAAAAGATATCGCCACAGCCACCTCCTGGCCCTCTGGTTTCTTGCATAGGCACAGCTTGGTCATACTCTACCCTTATACGCTGGCTTTGACGGCGCACAATCCCTGCAGCAGCCGCACGCACTACCCCACCCACCGTGTGCTTGCGAAGCGGTCATCTGTTCATTAAAAAAAACGAAAAACAAAAACTGAGTTTTCGGGATCTCTACGTACTGCTATTTTTTGCCGTTTGACCAATGAGGCTCGATTGCTCTTTAGTTCTGCTTTTCGTTTTTTAGTTTCAGACAATATTTTCAGATAACATTTTCTCATTAAGACGGGGCGCTAAGGCTTAGATTGGGTAGGATGAATGGTTAACATGTTACCAGTAGCTCAACGGACTAATGCCTCACTAATGCCCTCATAAAGGACATCGACGGCAGGACATGGGTTGTAGTGGTCGTGGGTTCGAATTTCACGACCACAATGATAACGTTTTTTTTCAATAAATGAGAAGTTCCTCATGTCAAAAATCTGACAAACTCCCTGGGTCTCCAGCAGAGATTGTTAAGAACTTCGGACTAGGCACGTACGGCCCCATGCGAAGATCAAAGACCTCGCCTGTTCGGATGGGGGTGGGGTGGGGTGTACTCATATCGTGCACGGCCGTAGTCGTATGACCATAGACCGGGTGTACTCATATCGTGCACGGCCGTAGTCGTATGACCGTAGACCCTCGCATCCCTACAATGCCGGGACGGAGCGCGTTGGGTTTTCACCAACCAGGCTGTTCGGATGGGGGGGGAAGGGGTTTACAAGGCTTAGAAGGCTTAAGTCTGGGTGGGTTATTGGTTAACCTTTAGCAGTTGCCCTGGGTGGGTTATTGGTTAACCTTTACCAGTAGCCTAACGGATCATTAATGCCTCAACAGTAACACCTAGAACATGCTTGATAGATAGACCTGCAAAGGGATACTCTGTGTCTCACCCAAGTCTTACTATTACGGAGGACCATAGTAAATAGAACCAAATATTGTTAGTAAAAACAGGCAAATATATAGGTTTTAGTGTATACAGTAGGTCCTATTAACTATGGTCCCCCGTAAAAACACCTATCGTTGTCTTATGCCGCCCGCCAATGATGCAGCATGAATAAGCTTGCTTCAACGTGGGTCACTACAAAAAAAAAACATTTTCCAATAACTTTCGGATAAACGCGATAACTTTCGGATAAACACCTCCATCATCCACTTTTATGGGGCCTAACGACAGCGGCTTTTGATGGCAACGTTCCACCTTTGAGATAGCGTTAAAAGTGCAGGAGGAGCAATCGCGTAACGTCGTGACATAGTGTTACGTGCGTATCCACGAACGTTTATGAGTGATCAGCGTTGAAGCTCTTTCATGCTACACACATATTGTCGGATGTCAAGGATTCTCATAATTTTAACGCATCAACGTTGTGAGGCCCTTCTCGATCTCGGCGGCCCTCTGGTACGGTAACATAGTGCTACGCCGTGATCGGTACGTGCACCAACATCCTAACACAATGTTAGGATATTCGTACAGGCTCATACGTTATCAGCCGAACATTGTGGCCTGGTTATGGATACATGTACTGTACAAACATTCATTATTAAGGATTGATTTGGATTGATATGGATACATGTATATGTACGGTAACCGCCGTACAGTACGGTAAACGCCGCACAGTACGTTAACCACCGTACAGTACGATAACCGCCTTACAGTACGGTAGACGCCGCACAGTACGGTAACCACCGTACAGTACGGTAGCCGCCTTACAGTAAGGCAACCGCCGTACAGTAAGGTAACCACCGTACGGTACGGTATCCGCCGTACAGCACGGTAGCCACCGTGCGGTATGGCAACCACAGTAGAGTACGACAACCGCTGTGCAGTACTATGTGTTTTTTATTTCGCTTACCCCTTTGTGCGCAAGTATTGGCTTCGTTCTTCGTCGTAGAACTCACACCCGAGGTCTCAAAGTAGAAGGGGGATATCACACCGTCGGCGTCGGGGTAGCTACTACAGTAAATCGGTTGTTTTTTACGCCGGTCGATTAATGATTTTATTGCAAATGCTATGTATGCAATACATGTATAGCCTTTATGTACGGTAACCGCCGCACAGTACGGTAACCGCCGTACAGTCACAACTTTTTTTTTTACCGTCCCTTTGCGTGGAATGTTTTTACCTATTTCTTCGTCGTATTACTCCCACGAATTATGGCTGCAGTCCGCACACACCACTGCAAGGGCTTGAGCTTCCACGCTAGCAGACCTTGCGTGTCTAATATAACCCCCCCCCCCCCCGCCTCATGTTCCACGACCACAGCCAGCCGAGGCCACTCAAAAGCGGCGTCATGCTCCATGCAGCGCGCGGGGAGAACTCGCTCAAGGAGGCCTCACCCCATAAGGATGCCACCGGTTGCGGAAGGTTCCTGCGGTGGGCCTGCGGCCACAGGGTGGTGACAGCCCTGATATTCGTGTGCACGCTTGTGGCATGTGAGAGGCTTAGTGGTGGTGCTGGTGCATGGAGTGTGGTTTGCTGATGGGGAGTGGGCCTTGTGAAAGGCTAAAGGGGTACTTTACAGGAGAGGAGTTAGTTGCGCGGTGCCTTCGTTTGTTTGTATGGTTCAGCTCTCGCTTTGGGCCTTCTCACTTTCTACGTGAGCTACGTACAATATGCCGAAATACCTACTTTTTTTCCGTTCGTTGAAACTTCTGGTAGTGTTCGGGTCACTTACGTTCTTGTGTCGCAAGTTTCCGTCTCGTTCCCGGAGATGGTTCAGTGCATCTTGCTTGTTGCTGCTGCTCCTGCTAGAATTATCTGCAGTTGGGTGTATATTCTGCAGCGAGGCGTTGGGTCGCGCTACACACGGTATCAGGGGCGGGGTAGTAGCAGCACTCCTAACGCGATAACCCCCCCCCCCTCCTCCCCGCAGACGGATGCAACTCATTTTTCATGTGACTCGCCCCAACACTTCACGGCGCTTCGCGCTTGGTGCACGCAATGTCTGCCTGGTTGGTGGAAACCCGACGGACTCTGTCCCGGCATTGTAGGGATGCGAGGGAATACGGTCGTACGACTACGGCCACGCACGACATGAGTATCCCCCTCGCCTGGTTTTTGTTGTTTTATGTGGCAGATTGGGAACGCGTGGGCTTCAGCATAGCCTTCACGGATATCGCCACCGAGTTTGGCCTAACCGAGACGGAAAAGGGGTATGTGTTCGCTGTGTACTACTC
The DNA here is from genome assembly GCA_008828725.1 of Saccharina japonica. Taxonomy (NCBI): domain Eukaryota; class Phaeophyceae; order Laminariales; family Laminariaceae; genus Saccharina; species Saccharina japonica. The sequence goes on along the minus strand of MEHQ01003436.1, from coordinate 53,130 downwards.
TGGCTACGCGCTCACACAGGTGCGCAATAAATACCGCAAGAGTGTTCGTTTTTCGATTATTCACTCTGAGGGATCATCTGAGCACGTAGACAATATTTCTAGGCTCTTACCTAAACAATCCTAAAGCTCTAGAACTCTGCCTGTGTCAACATGTTTTCCTAAGCAGGTATATCAATCTCATAAAAAGTCCCAGCTCTTCGTGAAGCTGCCATACGAGCAGGAACACGTAGCAGATTTTCACGTATCGATACGTAGATCCATGCCATACCGCTAGATTCAGAGGTCGAGGCCCAGACCCTACCAGGGCGTCCACCCGGTAAAAAAAACAATGCACACCTCGGGCAGGTCATACAGATCATTCGCACTTCGTGATCTAGATCTTTCCAAGGCAGATATATTCTCGAACTTGTATGATCTGTATGATCTGTATGATCTAGCTCATGTTGCCGGGTGGGATACCGTATAATCTGCACGAACTAGCACAGGTTTCCTGGGTTGGATCTGTACTATATATGCAGATCCTGCACAACCCCTCACGACGGCAGGCGATGAACCAGATGATCTGTAGATAGATAGATCATGATCTGTGCGAGGTGTGAAACAATACACCCGTATGGTAGGTGCCAGGTATGTGCTACGCCTGGCCCTAGCCGCGGGGTCTACTTTGTACCTGGTACGAAATATCAACCTTTGAGGATGGAAAAAAGGGGCTACGCGCGATTTTACGCTTAAGATCAGTGTGTCGTTAGTAGCGGCGCGAGTAGAACAGCACAGATAAGTACACAAGATCGGACGCTGCATAAATTGTGCAGCTCTGACCCGCTCGTCCTTTCGTATCAAAGGTACATAACTGTGTAGTGCCCTGGTACAGCACGGAGCTCCACACTTTGTTTTGTGTATGGTACTCTCAAAATTCGAAGCCTTTCGGCGGTTTTCGTAGAATGCAAGTCAATGGTCAAGTTTTTCAAATGCACTGAGCACCGTTTCTACTGCGGGCTTCAGGGATTGCCCTCGCACTCGATGCGATCGTTACCGTAAACGATATGAGTTTCTCTGCAGCAAGAAGGCGACCAACACACGCTGGGGAGTGACACCTTTCCTCTCGGTGCCGAAATACACATACTCCCACCATATCGAGCACACATCGGCGCTGGTACACCCTGGTTCGTACTAGCGACACCGTGCGCTCGCCGCTGCGAGTTCCCCTCTATTTACGTCACTATACCCCGCCGCTTCGTCTGAGCTCGTCCTCATGCGTTGATGAAATGTCAAGCGTGGCTCCCGTGCCGGCGATCATTGTAGCGGGCGATGGTCCTATTGGTCATCACATTGACTCTACGGCAGTCCGCACGAAATGAGTTAGCCCCCCCCCACAGTCGCAACTTGGATCCCACGCAGCCCGCTTTTGCCAATGGCATGAGTAGCGCCCCCCCCCCCTCTGCTTCTTTTTTAAGAAAGCGACAAATAACCCTTACGTTTTCCTTGGTAAGCAGATTCCGGCTGGCTACATGACCCGCCGGTACGGTGGAAAGGCCACGCTCGTGCTCTCCTTCCTCCTCTGGAGCCCGGCGTCGACATTAATGGTCCTCCCATCGGGTAGCCCTGAACACGCCGTTAGCGGGTTCATCGCCTGTCGGCTGATCATCGGTATGGCCCAGGGAATGCTGGTTCCCGCCTCGCAGTCGGTGCTCGGGCACTGGGTGCCTCCTGAGAGTCGAGGTCGTTACTTCGCGTTTGCCATGGCGGGAAAGTTTGCGGGGGCTACTATCGCGATGGTGACGGTACCAATCATAGGTGAGAGGAAGGCGTGATGGATTGGGGGGTGGGGTATTTGGACGATCATCGTTCGGCGGGGGAGGGGGGGGGGGGTGGACTCATGTCGTGCAGGGGGGGGGGGGAATACCTTATTTTCATGCATGGCCGTAGACTTATGACCATAGACCCTCGCATCCCTACAATGTCGGGACGGAGCATGTCGGGTTTTCCCCGACCAGGCAGACATTGCTAGCACCAAGCGCGAAGCGCCGTGAGGTGTTGGGCGAGTCGCATGAAGGATGAGGGGGGCGTACTCATAGGCTGCTTGCCTGAGTCAATTGACCATTGACCATGCATGCCTTTCGAGAAAGAACAGGGGGAGTGTTTTTTATTGCGTATATAGTATATAGCTCTGAACACAGGTGGTTCACTGTAGCAGCTTCCTTTTCCATTCCATAACGTCTGCATGGTTGCATTTCATGGGTTCTTCATTTTCCATTGTCCTGCATGTTTACACTTGTATGGATGTTGGCATCGTCGTGCATGACATCGGAACATGATTTAATAAAATATTGCCCGCTATTCCAGTACGGGTGGAAGCTACAACCACGTCAAAAGTTGGTCCACTCCGTCCGCTCTTTTGGTACTCTTGAACCTCTTTTTTTTCTCGCTTAACCTCTTTAGGACCGCACTTTCGTTTCGGACACAACTTACTGGAAATTAGACTAAAATGTTTGCTTAGGTGCAGTGCAGTTCTAACAAGCGTGACGGTTAACCTTTCCCGCTGATTCCGCCTTCTTCGGTCGACTTTCCCTGCCGCGCGTCCGCAGTGTCGAACATGGACGCACCCACCACGTTCTACATCTCGGCTTGCATGGGCGCGGCCTGGTTGGCTGTATGGCTGTGTGCCGGGTCCGACGGCCCTCAGGACGGAGGAGAAAGAGACCCGGAGTGGCTGGTCGCCGCGCAGAGTACGGGCGGATCGTTCGCGCTGATACACAGGAACTCGGTGCTCGAAAGAACCAGCAGCACCGCCACCGTCAACAGCCGGGTGGTCCGCCCCAGAAATGGCAGGAAGGACTTCGTCGATAGCAGGGTTCAGACGCAGACTATGCCCGCTTTTGGCGGGGATGACCCGGCGGCGACTAGGAACGCCGCCAAAGACCAGACACGCCCGGTGTTCGGACGCAGCGGCCAGGAAAAATCCTCATCCTTTCCGTGGAAGGCGATGAGCAGGAGCCCGGCGGCGTGGGCGTGCGTGGCGGGAGGTGTGGGTGCCGGCACCGGCATCAACGTGGTGATGAGTTGGCTTCCCACGTACTTCGAGGAGTTCTTTCTGGTCGAGCTGAAAAATATCGGCATTATTGCGCTGGTGAGAACGCTCTGACTACAGTAGATATGGGTGCAGCAGGTCGCAAAACTGTACGTAGAGCCCTTCAAGTTAGGCGTTTTGGGGGGGGGGAAGATCTGCCGATACGTACCACGTATTCTCCAGGGTTCTCCATGTTGTGGTGGCGTGCTTTGTAACGGCGACCTAGCTTTGAGAGGGGGACACTCTCGGCTGTATTGCCCGTAAATCCCCCCCCGCCACCACTACCGCGTCTACGGTATAAAACACATGCTGGCCCTCTCCTTGTGTATGAGCCCTTTCCTGAGGCCTGTACGTAGCTCCTAGCCTATATGCATATGCCCACCTCAATGTCTACACGCAGGTGGCCGGAACCCGCCCCTTGCGCACTGTGGGCGTAAAAACGTCCTTCCGGATACATTAAACAACATAGCACACCTTTAGGCGTATCGAATTGAGAGATCGTCTATACCATGTGAGGTTTTCTAATGCTGTTCAATGTGTCTGAACCACGATCATTTTATCACGCCCCCATTGTGCGAGGGGGGAAGTCCGACACCCTGTGGGGTTTGCTACGCTGTTCAACGTCTCCACGATTATTTAATTACGCCCACACTTGTGCCGGTTGCCTGACGCTATCGCTTATGTTGCCGACTTCATACCCTTGATTGTGTTTCGGCACCTGTCTCTCTCTCTCTCTCTTTCTCTCTCTCTTTCTCTCTCTCTCGCGCGCGCGCGCGCGCGCATGCGCGCACGAAAACAAAAAGTTGGCTCCCTACCTGACGATGATGGCCTTTTCCATCCTGGGCGGCGTTGCCTACTGCTGGCTGATCAACACGCGCGGCACGTCTGTACCGCGGGCCTCCAAGCTAATCACCGGCTTTTGCTTCGCCCTGGCCGTCGGCTTCTTCGTGTCCATGGGGCTCGCCACGTCTGCCACCATCGGAAGCGTCATCTCGACGCTCGCCCTGGCCAGCATGGCCTTCTCGCGAGGCGGCTGGTCCACGTACCACCTGGAGATAGCCGCGCCCGAGCACGCGGCAATGCTGTTCTCGATCGCGAACAGCTCCGGCTCGGCCGCAAGCGTGGCTGGCATTGCCGTCGTCGGCAAGCTTCTCGACGCCTTCGGGGGAAGCGCGGAGTCCCTGGCCTGGATAGTGGCGATGGGAGCGATCGGGGCCGTGTGCGGCACCTGCGGGGTCTATTTCGTGATTTTCGCTCAGGGGGAAGAAATATTATTCCCCGCGACGGTAGAGAAAGAGGTCGGTGCGGGAGGAGGGCGCCGCGGAAAAGGGCGGGGCATAAAACACAAAATCGGACAGCGTCCAAATGAAACCGCCTAGATTTTGGATCCCTGTTTTGGTCCGGTTGTGCGTCTACAAGTAGACGACATCGAGCAGATTTCGGGACCCTCGGTTGTTCCGGTTTTGCAGCGAAAGTGTTTCCACTATTTAGACGGTCCCAGGCCATCAATCACACTCGCGACGGTTTTTAATCGCTTGGAGTCGTTTCGGAAGGGAGTGGTTTTAGTTTGTCGTGGCAGGCCGATTTCCTGCGAAGGCATTGGGCCCTCCTCGGCCGTACACACCCAGGGCTCTCCTATCGGCTGCTCCTCATTAGTCGCGAAGTTTCTTGGGGTCGACTTTTTTTTCTTGTATTTTTAAATGCCTGGCACATGTTTTGCCTCGTGTTATGTTGTATTTATTCGCTCTCGTACGAAACGCGCGCTAACGATTTGCGCCAGTTTTTGTAGACGGCGAAAACGGTGTGACCACTGGGCAGGGGGGCGTATCGTCCTTCGAATTTTAGCTTAACGCAGTAATTTGTTTTTGCGGTGGTTTAGGTTAACCCTCTTCTAGGACTGCATTCACTCCCGGCATGGGGGGCAAAACGCTTGGAATTGGAGTCAGATTTAGGTGCATGTACAGGCAGTAGTGCAGCACTAAAAAGGGTAAACATTTTTAGCGTTAGCGGGCTATCTATGATACCAGTTGGTTCACATATAGTTTGATTGTGCTTGCAAGGTTAAAAGTTTGTAAGCTCAGTAGAGCCCGAACGCAAGACAGGAATTGGAGACACGAGTGACGAGTCGTGCCACGATAGGTGATTGCAATTTTGAGCATTTCTCCCTGAGGGCGGAGGAGGGGGGGGTGGGGGGGTGGCGACCCAACCATTGTACCTGGGCTACATCGTACCCACTTCTTTTTTAAAATCCAATGTCGTATATTTTTTAACGGTTCGTTTCAATGCCTACTAGCTACGAGCGCATGGGATTGAGTATTGGGCTTACATACGTACGAGTAGCTCGCTCCTTTTTTTCTGAAAAGAGGTTTTGTTCGTAAAGAGCTCCTCGAGTGAAGCAGCCCCAGGCATTTCAGGCCATACATACCTCTACATACCGCAACACGCTCCACACGCTCTTAAATAGGCAAGCTTATGGCGCCCATTGAGGTTGATACACGCTGACGCGTGCTATATACGATATAGAAGTGTAAACTTTTGGGTCTGAAAATTGTTTCTGAACGATAGAGGGCTGGCTCCTTAGGGCCCATATTAACGAGTACAACATAAATTCAATTTGGGAAAAGTAAAAATTCAAATTCGCTTTTCATTGGTCAACACACGCACCAGCACCAAAGATTAGGATCTTGGGGTATAATCTTGGGGTGGTGGTGCGGGTTCTGACCAATGAAAAGCGGATTTGATGTTTGTTTTTTTCTTCCGAATTGAATTTGTTTATTTCTTCGTTAAAACGGGCCCTTAACCCAAATCCGTCGGTCTTTTCATCTTTGTATTGCAACTATTTTTTTTTCTTGCATGGTTATATGCCATGGGAGTGTTCGCCGGGTACGTACGTATATAGCGCTTTTATGTTTCCCTCTATAATCCGTGTTTTTACTTACTATTAGTATAGAGCTCCTCAAGTGAAACACCTGAGAAAAAAAAAAAAACGTGATGCACCTCTCTACCCGTACGTAGAAGCATGCGTCCGCTGTTGAAACCTTTTTAGAACCCGCACCCCCATGTTTCGGGGACAGCATAACTTGAGAATAGTGTGGGGGTCCTTTTTTTTCTTTTGCAGTAGCAAAAAGGAGTAAGAACGTCGAGCAAGGAGAGCTACTTACACGCGAGAATGCACATGCAGCAGCAGCAGCAGCAGCAGCAGCAGCAGTCAGTCGAACCCGAGGGAAAGGAAGGAAGGGAGGCTGAACCCCTCCCCCGTCGGGATGCGAGGGTCTATGGTCATACGACTACGGCCGTGCACGACATGAGTACACCCCCCGCCCCCCCGCCATGGTCACGTGTCCTTCGACGAAGGCGGCCATAAACTTGCCCCCTGAGCGGTGGAAAGCGTTGCGACCCCCTCGGGGTTCGTAGAGAGGGTGGCATGTTTATCGCCCAGTTGACTGCAACTGTCGTGGGGGCGAGGGATGGAGGGTCGATAGCGAGGAAGGGGGTGGTGAAGGAACGCCTCCTGCTAATCGTCTCGGGTGGCCACACAGGTCACCCACCATTTGGCGGGGGGTGTCGTGCTTCAAGCTCCAGCTCAGATACCGCCAGGAAGTGTGAAGAAACGGTGGGGGGCGGCAGGGGTGGGGGGGGGGTACTCGATATTCACGCATGGCCGTAGTCGTATTACCATAGACCCTCGCATCCCTACAATGCCGGGACGGAGCACGTCGGGTTTTTACCGACCAGGCACAGGCATTGCTAGCACCAAGCGCGAAGCGCCGCGAGGTGTTGGGCGAGTCGCATGATGGGTGAACTGTATCCTACTAGTAATAAGAACCGCTTGTGAGGCGGAGTTGCATATGGATGACAGCTTCGGGGGGGGTGTGACAGACCCACGCGGATGGTATGGGCATGAAGCCTGGACGCGGCTTGAGACTCAGCCGTTTTTGTACTGCACTGTGCCGAGCCATACATTTGATACTATTTCCAAGTAATTTGTCCATTTGACACTAATTCCAAGTCATTTGTCCATTTGACACTATCTCCAAGTCATTTGTCCATTTGGCACTAACTCCAAGTCATTTGTCCATTTGACACTAATTCCATGTCATCTGTCCGCAAAACGGGAGTGATTGGTTAAGAGTAGAAGCTTGAAAAATAAGGAATGAGAAGGAAGGAGGAAGGAAGGACAGCAAAATTGCAGTAGATAAGAGGTTTAAGCAGGAAATAGGTACATAAGAGAGAGTTTAGACTTCGTGCATTGGTTTTACTTTCTTTCTTTTTTTGGTTTCCCTTGGTTTTCTTACTCCGGGGAGGGAATGTTTCTGAGTGGTTCACGTCGAAGATCATTCATGCTATGATGACTGCACATTATCAGATGACATATGCAACAACAACAACCGTAAGTACAGAGTCTTAGGCTAACTTCCGGTCACTAGAAACGAGGACGTCGAGCGTGGGGTTTGCACGAGGTTTTGTCTCTCAGACCAGATACCTCTGGTACGGACACAGCAGTGAGGCAAAAAAAGGTACCATTTCCTGAAGCAATATGGTAACAAGGCAAACCGTTCCCGCAGCCGTTCCGTTGGATAAAGTTTGGAGAAAAGCGTTGGGTAAGTTTTGGGTGAAGGGCTTGCAGTCTCTGCATTGGACAAGTTTTGGGGGAAGGATTGTTGCAAAAACAATACCATTGGATAATTTTTGGGAGGAGAAGGGTTTTTGCATTTTTTTCCCATTAGATACGTTCTGAGGGAAAAGGTCGGCATGGTTGGTGGAAAACCGTAGGTGGGAGCGTCGCACCGTTCACGGTTTTTATATTACGTGCGCCAGAGGGCGTTTCTTGCCGCGGGCTGTGCCGTAAAATACTGTCGTTCGGCAAAATATTCAGAAAACGTCCAAAAAATAAAACGGAAAAGGAAGGCCCTGACGGAAATATCAGACTTGATGTGGGTTGATTCCAACGATAACAATGGAAGGATATGGTTGAAATAAGAGCTAGATGCACATTGTCACTTGGCAAAGGAAATAGTAGTAATAATGTAATATTCGTATGTATGTGCCGCTGGTCGCCGCCGACGAAATATTCCAACAACTAAAGATAGCAACACCATCGCCGGCAAATGTTAGTACAAGATCATTTCTACATAATATCTATACCCCCACCCGTGGTTGGAATATTGTCTCCCTCTGAGGATGTTGAAATAAGTAATTGTTGGAGTGGTGTTTTTGGGTTGGGTGAGCGGGAAGCTATTCAGCAGCGTGCAGCAAAGCAGGGGGGGGGGGGGGGGGGCGAGGACTGGCTGGTCCAATGTTGGGTTGAACGTACGAAGCGAAGAGAGGGTAGAGATAGGAGCTTTGCTTAAATGGGGGGGGTTTACTCATGACATGGCATGGCCGTCGTAGTAGGGGGGGGCGGGGTAACTCATGTCGTTTCACGGGCCGTAGTTGTAATGACGCACATAGACCCTCGCACCCCTACAATGCCGGGACGGAGCACGTTGGGTTTTCACCAACCAGACAGAGGGGGGGGCTGCAGAGAGTATACAGTTACAGAGGGAGCATGACAGCGAAGAGACTCTCCCCGATACGATCGATAGCAGTCTTGGACGGCAACACGGCACAACCTTCTGCGTGTTGAAACATACGCGCAGCAATCTTAAATCAGCCATTTGTATGGACAGCGGATTGTCGTTCGACGGACGCTTCTTTGGAAATACCTAAGGGGAGGCGGCAGGGTAATGAGGGGTAAAAGAGCAGCGGTATCATGAGTTGCGGGGCAGGGGCTGGAGAGGGCATACCGCGACACAGGGAGGCAGGACGATGGGGAGACTCTTCTAGGTACGACCCGTAGCAATGTTTTGCAGCTACACTGCACACAACAGTCATACATCAGCCATTTATACGGACAGCAGAATGCCGTTCGACTCTGTTTTTGAAGTACGTACGTAGGGGGGGGGGGGTCGGTCCTTGCGGTAGGCGGTGGCAGGGCATTGAGGGAAGGGGGGAAGTAGTATTGACATTGTTTGGGGATGGAGAGGGTACAGCTACAGAGGGGGCAGGACGAGTTGAAAGACTCTCCTAGGTAAGACCAATAGCAGCAATGGGCAGCCGCACCGCACACACCTTCCACGCGTGGAAACGTACGCGTGGCAGTCATACACCAGCCAAAAATTATATGGACGGCGGATTGTCGTCCGATACTCCTTTGGTAGTATGCAGGGGGAAAGGATTTGATATTTGCGGTAGGAGGTGGCTGGGTAATAAAATAACAGGGGAGTGATGGGAATTGCAAGTAAGTGAGAGTCGGGGAAATAGTGGGCGGAAGCTGATTGGGAGGACATCATACATCATACAGCTTGATGTATACGCAAGAGTAACGGAGTTCTGCCGGGCTGACAACGTGTGCTGCTGCGCATTGCCACTTAAGGCAAGCGAAGTAATACAGCAATGCCACTATTTTATACTTGGTGGGGATTACTTACTACCTGGCAATAATAATATAGTACGAGAAACATGCAAGTTCCTAATTTTCACACCGCCGTATCGTAAGGGTCGTGAATAAAGCTTGGATGCGGCTTAGGACTTAAGAATGGGACGTAAAGAGTGCATATTGGGAAAAAGGAGGGGGCAGGGCCAACAGATGGAGTACTGTGGATAAATCTTAGCGGGAAGTAGACATAGAGGGATGTTAGACTTTGCGCACAGGTTTCCTCCGTTTCCGTGGTTTCCTGCTTTCGGGAATGCTATGAGTGATCAACGTTGAAGCTCATGCTGCACATTGTCGGATGGCACAGATGATAATAATAAAATCTATAAATCGGGGCTCTCTTCAGCTCCCTCCCTTTCGTACGTAGCTCTGCAGCGAAACCGTAGATGAATGCCAAGATAGAGGTACACCATGTTTTTGCCTCACAAGGGTGGTCACTTGAGGAGCTCCATACCTGATCCGAGAAATGATTTCAGAAAAAAATGGAAGTGCTACCTACCTGATCAACAATCCCATGAGCTATTAGTAGGTATACTACATATGGGAAATGTGGCAACGCAAAGAATGCGAGTTCGGTGAATTTGGGTTTAGGAGCCCGATCGTTCAGAAATTATTTCTGCAAAACAAAATACCTCTATCGTATATAGCACCTTTTGTTTTTTTCAGGCCAGGAGAAGTGTGTGCTATTGTTGGGGCGCGCTGCGCCAAAGACCGTGCGTGGTGAGTGAGTGAGTGAGTGAGTGCACACAAGAAAAAAAAAAAAAAACGGAACCAACCCCCCGAAAGTCAGGAAATGCCACACAAGAAAGAACCACACATCTTCACAACATTTTTTTTTCCTGGCCTGCAGACAAGTTCATACGTACGCTCGTAGCTGTCGAAAGTGTGTTCGGTAATGGTGCCGCCGTTCTATATAGAGGCAAACGACCTTCTGTTGGGCGTTGGCAGACAAAGTGTTTGAACTTTCCAGGGTAATTCGCCGTTCCCGCCGCACAAGACCCCGTACAGCACGGAGGGGGGGAGGTGGATCGGAAATCCACACCGGGCCTGGTACTCTACTACTGGTTACCGTTTTTGTTTCTCCATCAACCTGCACTGACTCGGTGTACATGGCGGTCACACAGTCGAGAGCGACCCCCCCCCCCCCCCCCCCCCCCCAAACGTCAGGGTCACCGATAGCGGTCCACCGCAGTGTCAGCATAATGGGTGGAGGGGCGCTGGCATGTGGGAAAGGGATATAACAAATACACCGAAGAAGGTTTCAGGTTTCTAGCTATCTCTACACCAAGCTATTAGCGGTGGGTGGATCGCGACAATCAATACATGGAGAGCCTCGGCCAAGAAGTTACTTGTCATCTCTACACGACGAAGCGGTTACGGTTTTGTGGTCTACAAAGTTAACTCGTCTGAGCGTTTTTCACAGCGAGCGGCAGCCCAGCCAACACCCGACCATGTTGATCGCACGTTACCTCAAACGATATAGATAACCGATATAGATACGAGGGGACGTTATTTTTGGGGCGTTTTTCGCGACATTATGTGCGAGAAGTTAACCGACTGACACTGGGTTGAAACATAAATGTGCGCTGCACGCTGTCTGACGGCAGAACGGAACGACAATGAAAGGGAACGTGGTCGTAATTTTTGCGCGAAACCAACCGGGATGGAGGAGGCTTTTGGCAGAAGAGGTTGGACAAAGCAGGATTTTGACCAATAATGGTCAACAATAGTAAAAAATCAGGAGTCTCGCGACACGTGCTAAACCTCCTCCTTGAAGGGCGTCCTTGAAAACAAAAATATATTACTATTTTTTTCCATGGTTCAATGGAAAAACTTCGGGCAAGTTGTACGAAGTATACGTATACGTACCTTGCTTCCGGAAACGTTCCTTTATCGCTCATTGCTCGTGGCAGAGGCGCCTCTGCTCAAAATATCAGTCACGCACAACACCCCGATACTCTACGTACAGGTTCGGTTCTAGTAACCGGAAGGTAACCTACAATACACAACGGTACCCGGTACATGGCGCACCATGCTGTTTCAGCCTTCCTGCGCTGGGTTCCGCTTGACTACTTTTTAATTATCGGGCCTGCGGGTTTCTTTACTTGACGGGTCTTAAACAGTAGCACCAAAAATGGCAGCGGGGGTTGCCTACATCGTGCGAGTGTCCCCAACGCCTATCTGCGATGGAGCTAGCCTGCAATGCTCGCCGTAGTGCGGCTGACCAACACCACGACCAACCATTTCTAAAAACCATGTACTGTACCAACAACAAAAAAACATCAACCTACGTATAGTATCCCACATTTTTAACACTATCGCACTAAAAATACCGGTGGACGCTATGACTACGGTGCTCTCTGCTCCACTGTCCAACAAAAAAAAAAACGCGGTGGCTATTGACACAACCTCCAGCGCATGTTGCACGTATGTAGCTCGAAGCACAAAAACTCACGATTTTTTTTCGGAGGGGAGGAGCCACTCTGATAAAAAAAAAAAAACGCTACGTACGACTATCTATCGGACACAAAAAAAACAAAAAAAACAATGCCTATAAAATACGACGAAACTTCGATCACCGAACCTTGCCATGTGATCAACATTTCGCTCGGGACGCTTGTCCGTGGAAGCGTCAGCCTCAAACCATCATCATCGTAAGGCGACCACTCCGGCTTATAAACGGGAGCTGGTTAAGCTCAGCCTCTGCAACGACGAAAAAAAAACAAAAACACTCGCACACACATACACACAACCGCCTGCCGTGCGCCGGGTATTTTGGTGGTGCTGATTGTAAAAGACGACCAGCACTCAACACCAACTCCTGGTAAAGTAGTCACGGCGACTACGTATGGTACTTCTTATTCTACTGTACATTCCCCTCCCCCCGCGTCTCGACGGCTGTCACCGCGGGCAAAATCTTCCACGAAAAATGAGCTCGCCGGGACAAAAAAAAAAGAAAAAGGGAAAGAGGAGGATGCCTCCGTCGCTTGAGTCCCATCCGCGACCGGTGTTTTTTTTTTCACAAAGGCAAGGCTCCACGCAACACACTGGTTTGTCGGGGCTATCATATTTTGCCCGCGTGTGGGTCTAAACGTATAATACGTACCGAAATGTACAGTCGGCGCCAGAGGTCAGACAAGCCACAAAGAGCGGTCGGTTTGCCCAGGCGTTCGCCCGGCGTATGCCCCGCGACTATTCCCAGACTCTGGAACCGCAATGGACCAAGTGGGGGGGGGAAAGCCGATCCAACCTTCAAGTCTCCAGGCCAAAAATAAAACATATAGTACGAGGCACAAAAAAATATAAAACAAAAAACGGCCCCAAGAGGCATCGTCGCGATTATGCGACTGCTGTTATGTAGGAGTGTATACCCATAGGAGGGCTATGAGTACGTACTGAGGCCGACGAGAGCCGACATGTTTTTTCAAAGGAAACTGGCATGCCACAAAACCAAAAAAAGAAAAAGAAAAAAAGAAAGCCGCCCCCCGCTTCCGAAAAACGGCTCAAGCAACAAAAACAAAATCGTCTCCGAAATATAGCTAGGTACGTACCCGGGCCCTTCCACCCTTCCCCCAGAAGTGTTTGGTCTATCGCTCCAGCTGGAAGAAGAGCGCGCCGGACACACCCCCCCCCCCCCCCCCAAAATCCCCGCCCCCGCCCCCGCCCCCGTCGCCGCTCCCACGCCGCCGCCGATGTCTTTACCCGGCAGCGCCACCGCGGGGAAGATAATGTCGTCCCCTTTCGCGAAGACCACGAAGAAAACGCCGCAGGCGCCGCAGATGGCCCCGATCGTTCCCATCGCCACTATCCAGGCCAGGGACTGCCCGCCGCCCCCGAGAGCGTCGAGGATCTTGCCCGTGACGGCGATGCCGACCACGCTCGACGCCGAGCTGACGCTGTTCGCGACGGAGTACAGCATCGCCGCGTGCTCCGGAGCGGCTATCTCGACGTGGTTGGTAGACCACCCGCCGCGCGAGAGGGCCACGCTGGCCAGGGCGAGCGAGCTGAGGACGGTGCCCGTGGCGTGTGACCTGGCGAGCCCCATGGACAGGAAGAAGAAGACCGCCAGGGCGAAGGAAAAGCCCGTGATGAGCTTGGCGGCCCGCGATGTGGACGTGCCGCGCGTGTTGGTCAGCCAGCAGTAACCCACGCCGCCAAGGACGGAAAACGCCATCATCGTCAGGTAGGGAGCCAACTTTTAGTTTTTAGTTTTTTATACGTAGCCAAGAGAGGGAAAAAAAAAAAACGCAAAGACGCCGGAAAACAACGAGGGGGTTAGTTTATTGGAATATCGGCAATAGGTGTAAGCAAAGGGCGAGGATAAAATCCGATCGTGGACGTGCGGAGAGGATTACAAGTAGGAGCTACGGCTATTAAAAAGGGGGTTCACTCGTCGTAAGCGGCACGACCGCACTTTCTTTAAGGTGTATGCGCATACGCGTAAAATATTGCGCAGGTAATAAATACCGTACGCAAAAAAAGGGTCAGCAGACGCCATATATTGAGATGTAGGTTGGGGTGGGCATGCGCTCGCGGGGAAGCTATCTTAAGGTGTGGTTGTGTTCCCACCATAATAAGGCCACCATGTGGAGGAGAAGGCCAAAAGCTACGTGGTATCGGCATGCTGGTGCCTCCGAAGAGCAGGACCCTTTTTGACTACGAACCGTAATGCTAAAACATGTTTAAACTCTCTTATTCTCAAGGAGTTTTGTCTCCAAAATGTGGGAGTTGCAAAGGGTCTCTATCGCACATAACTCTACTTGAGAATATGTTTGTTTGGCGCCTGCTGCAAACCGCAACCTTCGAGTTTCTCACCAGCGAAGCAAGGCCGATGTCTTTCAGATGGATCAGGAAGAACTCCTCGAAGTACGTGGGGAGCCAGCTCATCACCACGTTGATCCCCGTACCGGCGCCCACGTTTCCGGCCACGCACGCCCACGCCGCCGGGCTGACGCTCATCGCCCTCCACGGAAAGGACGAAGGCTTCGCCTCGCTGCCGCGTCCCAACACCGCCCCTGTCTTTCCTAATGCGGTGTCCTTAGCCGGCGGGTCTTTGCCGGCAAAAGCGGGGGGGATTTGCGTCCGAACTATACTATCGCCGACATCCTTGCGGCCATTCCCACGGGCGACAGCAGCCCGGCCGCTTCTATGGCTGCCGCTGCTATGGCTGCCGCCGAGGCTACCGCCGAGGCTGCCGCTGCTGCTGCCGCTGCATACGCTCCCGACAGGGGTTTGGCCGCTGGAGCTGCTGACGGTCCTTCTACTGCCCGCGTGCTCCCGCATATTCCACCTGCCCTCCCTGATGTTCCTCGCGTCCCCGCCACCACCACCACCCGCGAGGTTACCCAAGATGCCGAAACTCCTGCCTTCTGGTACCGCGGACTTCCCCTCCTCGCAGGCGCTGCTTGGCGCGTTTGTGACCGCGCCTGGTGCCGCGGCGGTGGTCGTGCCTTCCGCGGCCAGGTCAGACCGGGAAGACGCCATTGAAAAAACTAGGTCTTCGTGAGTTCGAACGCCACAGGAGGAGCACCCGTCGTTTCCATCGCCGGTGCCGACACCGGTACCGGCACCATGGTGGTCCTTCCCGCCGCTACACAGCGCCGATCCCTGCTTCCCAGTGGTGCCTCTCCCGCCCCTTCCGTCTTCTACCGTATCGGCGATCATTCCCGACCCCGACACCGCGTACCCCGAGGCAAAAGCGGCGCGCACCAGCTTCGCCCGGGTCTCGGCCGGGGTGGCCGGCGCAGTCGTTCCCGCGGCGCCGCTTTCCCCACCGCTTTCGCCGCCACGCGGCCCCTCGCAGACGCCGCCGCCGCCGCCCGTTGCCCGGCGAATGGTGGAATCGGCGGCGGCAGAGCCAACAACCATGGTGCGGGAAATTGGACTGACGAAACCGTAAAAATCTTCGGCGCAGGTGACGCGAGCAGATTCCGCCAATCGCAGGCGGGACGCCCGCGCCGCCACATCCCCGGCGACCCTCGGTAGCGCCGGAGGGCTAGCCCTAGCCCGCGTGGGGGGGCCGGGCCCGGTGGGTGTGCCGCCATCGCTCGCGCTAGATAGCCCCAAGCTCTGGGACAACCTGGGATTGATGAACGCCCAAGGTTTCGGGGTGGCGTCTAGCGTCATCCCGGCTTCGGCCCAGTGGTCTCTCGGCCTGTCTTTTCCCTCTTCGAGCCCCGACTTCTTGTGTATCGCCGAAAAGATTCCACCCGTACCCTGCGCAGCGTCGAGCCATCCCGCCGCTTCTCCTCCATCGCGGGGTGCATCGGACCCAGCGCATACCCATATGGCTAGCCAGGCCGCGCCCAAACACGCCGCGATATAAAACGTGGTGGGCGCGCCGATATCCGACACTGCCGGGCCACACAGGTAAAATCAAAAGCGTATAAAGGCGGCACGAGGGGAAAGGCGAAAGCAGGGGAAAGGCGAAAGAAAGGAAAGGGGAAATATCAAGTGAAGTCAGCAGCGGCGAAACGTACTCATTCGGCCTACGTATACTACTGTATACCAGCAGACCCGCGAACAAGGAAGAAGAAGCCGGTATTTAACGCGAGGCTCATTGTTATGGCAGCGTTATGCAGGCAAGATATTTGGATTAACAAAGCGTGCTCAAGGTTGCTCAAGGTTTTCGTGCCATAGTATATATAGCAAAAGGTTTCAAGCCCACTTCAGAACAGGCGTTTTTCGTTGGCTGGCCCATACTGTATATGTATATACCTACGCAGCACAGCGGCGAGGAGGATGCATACGAAAGAGAGGTCCTGGCGCTTGCAGCTCATCATTGGACGAGGCCGAAAATGCGACGATCGCGGAATTTGTACACATTCCGCTTTTCTTCGTGAATGCTGCCAATTAATTAAAGAAATAAACACCTTGGGGAGCATGCAGAACGAAGAAAAAAGGGGAAATAATGCAGAACGAGGAAACACTCAGGGTGCTATATACAAAAGTAGCATCACGCACACGACCTACGCAACGCAAACACC
>MEHQ01003436.1:0-31489 GCA_008828725.1 Saccharina japonica | reverse complement strand
CAACTCGTTGATGACTCGGGGCAAAAAACACACAGCAGTGATTTGTTCCGTGTGAGAGGACACACCTATTAATAGTAGTCATCATCTCTCAGAATCTCTCAAAACCTCTCAAATCGCCGTCAGTCGTAGATAAAAATCGCCCCCCATCACCGCCAGCAAGAAATAGATACGAGCATATATATATATATGCATAGCATCGTTTGTTTGGCCGAACACACGCTTTAGGTTTCATTACCAAACCACGGTCATCGTTCGTGCGGTAAGATACAGCAGTAGATCATTATATCTTCGGAGGGGACGCGAAGTTTGACGCTAAATCGTATCCACAAGCGCCGAGTTCTCGCGCATGGCGCCCGGCAAGCAACCGGAAAAAAAAAAAAAAAAAAAAAAACTATCACGTATGGCCCCCCGGAAGAGACGTACGCGTAGCACCTACCTGGTATGTAGTATGTACGTGTTCACACGATACACCACCATCGAGGACGAGCGGGTGAAGGCTAAAAATAAAAAGTAAGGCCAATGCGCTATGATATGAGCTATATATGATACTCTGTTCTTGAACGGTAGTCTGCTGATGATGTATCATCGTAGACGCTGGATTTCTATTACAGCAGTGCCGGACACCTCGTGAGAAACGGGAAAGCTTCAACAAGTAGTAGTCCAGACTGAATTTTTTACTTATGAATAGTAATAGTACCGGTAATATTAATATTAATAGTAGATGATGGGAGTGCGTTCTGCACTAATTTTCAAATTGACTCTCGAACTCTCGAATTTCTCACAGTCGTATATATTTTGTTGTAAGTACCAGCCTGTCTTTCGTATTGCTCATGCTCTTATTAATATGCGTATTATGCGTATGCATGCAGGTACATTGGTTGTGTATACGCAAGCAATCTACCAGGTATTGTATATACTTCGTATACGTAAGATACCGTATTGCCAGGGATGTGTATCATACGTGCGTGTTTGCTCTTCTCGTTCCGGCACCAACGGGAAACCAATCTGAAAAAACGATGGCACGCAGCCAGACGCACAGCCCATGTTCCACCCTGTCCAGAGTCGAGAGTCGAGAGCCACAACAACTAAATTTTGCGAGCTGATGAGAGGGAACATTTGTGAGGTACGAGTATTATACGAGTAAAAGATTAAGATTTCACGTTTTATTAATAATGTGAAGACAGCACCTGTATTACGTACTATTATTAACATTTATTTACAGGCACGCCCATTAGTATACTGATACTACTGTCTGTAGCTCTTCTTACCAAAGTAGATCGCTATCAAGGCGGGGCGGGGGGGTTTTGAGTTGTGAGAGCTTGATTCTGCTCGCGGACATAGCATTGATACTCGTAGTGCATGATGTTGCCGCCACGCTCGCTACATTCACCAGGACGAACACCATAATAATACGATTATGTGGCGGTGCAAAACAAAGGCTCAAGGGCATGTCAGGTACCAGGTTCCAGGTAAGTCGCACGGAGCAGTGTGCTGCAGTTACTACTGTAGTACTATTGTAGTCATCGCGTGTTCGGTGGGATGAATCTGGAGCACCTCGAGCACAGCAACCACTACAACGGATATCAATAGGCCATGTCATGAGAGACGGAAGCCATGGCGCCCGGGGGAAAAATACAAAAATACACAGAATCAGAATGGTGCCCCCGTTTCCAAAAGATACACACATAACGGTATTATCATGTTCTACAGCAGTAGTAGCAGTAGTACACACCGACCGGTGCTTTAAAATTCAAATAAAAAGGTCTGTATCACCATGCATATGATACAAACGCAATTTAATACCAGGATACCAGTATGGACGAGTGATTATTGACTCGTAGGCTGCTCGTCTATCTTCTATCTGGTCGACCTTGTGACTTTCCCTAGAGCAGCAGTATCTCTCGGATTCGACGTACGTAGAGGTCAATCATACAGGCAGTAGTAGTAGTAGTCAGATGATCCTTGGATGATCCTGGAATAATTGAGAAATGAACGCCTGTGTGTGCTAAAGTTATCGTACGCACCTGTGTCAGGGCGAAACCAAAGTAGTAGGCAGCGAACACGGACCCCTTTTCTGTCTCGGTCAGGCGCATCTCCGTCGCGATGTCGGTGAAGGCTATGCTAAAGCCCATGCGCTCCCAAACTGTTTTTGCCGTGGGTGACGATGACAGCAAGCAAACACAAGAAAAGAAGAAGAGCAAACAAACCGACAAAGAGAAGAAGCCGGCGGTGGGGGGCGCGCGGAGTTTCTCTTCACATCAAGCTTGCATCAAGCTCTGTGTATCCACATCGCATCACAATATCATATCATACATACCGCCCATGATGTGCTCTGCTGTTGTTGCTGCTGTATCGTACTGGTATACCAGTATATGTTACGAGGGTATATAAAGCAGACATTTCACACGTTCGTTCCTATGTATGGAGTACAGCAGTACGTAGACACGCGCCGAATTGTATCTGCAGCCGCAGCAGCAAACGAAGGACATGGTCGTCGGCCGTCCCGACGGAGACGTCCCGACGGAGACGGGTCAGCTCGCGATACAAGAACACACGAAACACCGTGAGCGTGCTGCTGTGCTGTAGTACTTGCTGTATCATTATAACTGCCGTCTGTACGAAGGTCTTTCCGTCACACGAGCTAAAGAAAAAACCTGCTACGAGCTGCCACCATGTCCGTAAACATAACAACCGTTTGTTAATTAAAATCAACATGTTTATGTTCCTTACATTTTCGGACATATCGGGCACATACCCTGACGGTTCGTACGTACAGAGTACGAATGGGAATACGAGATTCGGGCGGCCGCTTGAAATGACGAAGAAAAAATGGTACCCGTTGCCAGTCACAAAACAGCAAAAAGGACCGCTCTCGGCCGCAAAACACACGACGACACCGCTTCATACGTTCACCCTATACTCCTCTCACATGCCACAAGTGTGCCCGCGAATATCAAGCCCGTAACGGTCCTGTGATCCCTCGCCCATAACAGTCCGTTGTTGTTGTTGTTGTTGATGATGAAGCCGGTACGACTCGCACGTGTAGCATCATCAGCCGCATCAGCATCCTTATCACCAACCTTCTTCGATGATGATGATGATGATGGTGACTCGGCCGAATTCTCCACACCCGCCTGAACCATCTCAAGCGTCGTAAGACCACGCGCCAACAACAGCAGCAGCAGTATGGCTAGCAGCTCGTACTACTACAACAGTTGTAGCGCCGGCCGTGCAGTACAGCGAAGCCGAGCAGGGAACGGCCTTGGGCAGACCCGGGCCCGCGGTCTGTCGACGTTGTGGAGATCAAGCGCACTGCTGCTGCTGCTGCTGCTGCTTGTCGCACGCACACAGCTATTCATAGGCCGCGCGCAAAGTAATTTATGTGCTTGACTATACGTATCTCATACTCGTAAATCTACGCTGTTGTTGTATTCTACGACGTATCATATGCACGTGTACGAAGATATCATTCGTACGTAGATTCTGATCTACTTTGGGCGGAAATATAAGGATCGTTTACAGATAAATATTGAGATAAAACCGTCGTTACATTTATGTCCAGATTGAAGTGGTAGACGATACGAGAAGAAACGAGAAACCTTGTTGTGGGGCTGTTTCTTTCATCACATTTCAAAAGATGCTGGTTGGGTTGTGGCAGAAAAGATATCGGAGTGAAAGATCCACTTTTTCCGCCCTTTATTGCCGTTCCTAGAAGGAAAGAATGAAAATATAAAAGCTGCCCAGAACGAAGGGACCACCCCTGCCCACGCCAGCAGCCAGCAGCCTTGCCCCTGGCCTCGTTTAAACTTCAAACCTCGGGGCGTCTTTCTGCGTCCTTTTTCCTATTTTGCGAAAGCAAGCAGTATACGATGATATAGCCTTTGTTTGACGTGTGTGTATGTATGTTTCGCCCTCCACAGCAGTCCCTTCCAGTTGGTACCTCGGGTATTTATGTAAACTTATGGAGATTGCGGGCGTGTAGTTCAGTTTTGGACACGCATAACATGCTGTAGGGATTTTAGGTGTACCTCTTCGGACTTGTGTATCCTTTCCCCCTAAGTGTGCGTGTTCTTTAGGATTCATTCTCTGATGGCTCTACGAGCACTTTTGTGACATCGGGCCGTGATCTTGATAGATCAGACTACGTATAGTATAGATATTAGCAACTGAAACAAGTTTAATGTGAAGACAACAACAACAACAATCGTACGTGCTACAACAACAGCACCACCAGCCATGCGGTCAGTATCTTCTTTCTCCTTCCGTCGTGCACGCGGCTGGTGATGATGATGATGATGAGCTTGCGAAGCTGCTGTGCTGCTGCTGCTGCTGCTTTGCTGATGATGGTGATGATGCCGCGCGAGGAGAGCACAATATAAATAACACTGCTGTGCAAAAAAAGGAAGCTACGAACACGATGTGTTTGTGTGATGTGCTGTGTGTACCACGCACACACGTTGCGATGATGCGATGATACATGATCACCACTTGTCCATGTCGTACGTATCGCAGACTTAAACCGCCCGGCGGAATCTTTCGTATCATATATATCAGGTAACAAAGATATACCGTTGCTGCTGCTGTATCTCGTATACAGTACAGTCTGCCAGGAAATAGATACTGCCGGTACCTCACAACCGTTTTTTTTTTCCGTTACGGGTTTTGTTTCTGTTTCATCATAAATATTTCGTCCACTCCTGTCACGAGTCGCGAGGCTACTTCCACATCGTACAGCAGTAGTAGTAGTCTACCGTAGCAGTACATGATGATACGCATATACATACACACCTACCTTGGGTACATACAGCCAGTGCAGGACACCTAATAAGAAACAAGAAATATGGTCCAGGCTGAGTTTCTTATTTTTTGAGAGAGGGTGTGCTTTCTAGATAAAACCAGCGACTCCCGAATTTCTTATTTCCCTCCAAATCTCAGCCTGCTCGCTTTCTTGTTAGCCTGTTTCGTAATTAGGTGTCCTGTACTCTGTACATGTGATGATGATGGATTTCGACCGGGGAATAGAAGGAAAACCGATTATACTACGTTGTGTTTTCTATATCATACCGGTATATATATCGTAGCAGTCCTGATTGACGGAGCAGAATATCGAGTCCATAATAAGCGGCACACGCGCCCCCCTGTGCCGGTCTGCAGGGAGTACAGCAGTATTAATAGTAGCACACGACGATAGTATAGTTGTACTCGTCACTCGTACATTACAGCAGCAGCAAGCAGTAGATACAGCCGGTACCGCAAGCAAAATAAATGTTTTTTTTCTTCCATTTACTTACGTATGATATTAATGTATTTATTATGTGGGTTTTGTTTTGTTTCATCAGAAATCTTATACGTCCGTTCCTGTCACGAGAAGAGGCTACTTCCACCTGATGAGATATACACATGCTGCAATACAATTTATTTATATGATACGTAAAGTGTTCTCTATTCTTGTTTCTCGGAGCAGTATCGTCCAAACAAAAAGCTTGTCCGGTTTCCGATAATAAGATACACACGCGCCCCCTGTGCCGGTCTGCAGAGACTAGTTTTAGTGCTGCTGTTGGTGTGGTGGTGGTGGTGATTGTTCTGCTCCACAGAGAATAAGCGCCCCCCCCTCTTTTCCTTCTCCCTCCTTCTTCATGTATGTATGTATGATATGATACCATATGTCTTCTTGAATATATTGATGATGTCGGTACGTACACATGTATCAGAATGATGCAGCAGTTCATTCATGACGACGCGGTGAAAAAATGTGAGTGAACGAGAGTGTGTAATTTACTATTAATAAGTATTATACTGGTATACCTATCTATCTATCTATTTTTTATATTAATAGTATAGTATACATGGTACCGTCCGGGAAGACAGGAAAGGGTACGAGGAGAGTATTCTTATTAAAGCATGATGATTACATTACACTCTCACCACTCTAAATCTCTCTCTCTCTCTCCGTCGTCGTGTTTAGTATATACCCAGAGTCGTCGCCGTATACACATTTTTTATGCGTGCGGCAGAAGCAGCAGTATATTATTATAGTAGTTAAAGTTGTCACGATGGACAGTAATACTTACCACTACACACCAGGAGGAGTGTGTGTCTGTCTGTCTGTCTGGTGTGTCGTTTTTTAGATCGTCAAAGACGGCATGCCGGGGGGGGGGGGGACGTGTCCCCCCCTACCCCCGAAGGGTCTGTCACACCTCCCATCCTTATTGCAAGGAGAAAAGGGAACGAGGCCCATGATTATAAAGTGCCCCCCCCCCCCCGCTAAGAAAGAAGGTGGCAGCGGAGGAACACTTGAGACATACGGAGGAGGGGTTGAGAGAAAAGGGATAGGAATGAAAACGCATTTGCACGGCCCAATGGACTTCGCGAAAACGCTGAAGCTGCGATTTCGTGTGGGGGACCTGGGCCTGCCAGAAAGAAGAAGGATGCATACCAGTAGCCGAGAGGGGGAGGAAGTAGATGCACAAATATATGGGCCCTTGTGACAGAGAAATTGAGAGTAGAATTCACATAGTAGTGGGAGAATGTGAAGTGTTCAAAGAGGAACGGGATGTGTTAGGAGAGGAGGTGAGGAAAATAGACGACTGTGACATGAAGAAGTTTAGCACACTACTAGATAGTATAGCGAGAAAACGATCGCTATCATCTTGAGAGATAGATGGTGGCCACAGGCGGCGAAACAGGAAGGAAGGGGATAAGATTACGAAGCAAAACCATTTTTTAGTAATACATGGGAACAACGCAATGAGCGGGCGCGCCCAACTGTTGGAAGTGTCTCTATTCGGAGTAGGAACGGTGCTCCGTCTCGAAAGGGATGCGTGGTCAATGGTCAAACGACTAAGGTAAGCAACAAATGAGTACGCCCCCCCCCCCCCCCCCCCCAAAGCATCGCGCGGGGCAAACAATAGTAGTAGTATTGTTACGGGGGACCATAGTAAATAGAACCTACGGTACACATAAAAACCAATATATTTACCTAGTTTTACTGAAAATAGTTGGTCCTATTTACTAGTGTTTACTGTGACCCTCCGTAATAGCACGAGAGCGGTACAAGCAAAAGTCAGAGGTTCTGTACGGGGTACCGGTATACGCTTTGATTGTGTGTGCACTAGTTACTTGCTGCTCGTTCGGTGATTCATCGAGCATGTTCTTCTGCCACCACAGCACTCTCATTTCTCGTCATCGAGCGACGGATCGATCAAGCGGACCGGGCGATCGGCGGCCAGACCTCACAACAATAAAAAAAGTCGTAGTGCCAGGTCTCCGGGACCTGCCAAAAATAGTACATTGGACAATGAAGCGTGGAAGATTGAACAAAGGGGATCTGGGGTTTGTGGAGAGGTATTGAATCGTTGGCATGATTGAAAGAGGGGATTGGGAAAGGTTTATCAAGTCTGTATCATGGTGGTGCAGTTGGTTGAACTGGAGAGACAGAGGTTGGGAAGGTTTTGAGACAAGATAAAGAAGACCATCTAGTACGGGGCTCTACTCGTGGTGTTGGCGAGCAGGGATTTGGCAGTGGGTTGAAGGTCGGGGAGTTGAAAGAAAAAAATAATGAGCAAAACAAAGAACAAAAACGGGGACAGGAGACCCATCCCTGTGTCGTGCGTGGCCAGCCATGGCCCGCGTGACCACATATATATATGTATATGCACGGTGACGCACAAACGAGCATATACGTACGTACACATTCATGTATGTATGTGGCAGCTTGAAGAAACATGTGGCCACACAGCACCACAGCAGCCGCCGCCACGCCGACATATGATGCCAATATTATACATATCACACCACGTACAGTTAGCAGAGAACACCGATAAGAAAACGAGAAACAGGAAAGAGGCACAGGTTTTTTACAGGAAAATCGTAATTTTGGGAGCCATTGTACCGAAAAGTAGTTTGGAGCGCACCCACATTTTCTCAAATGAGAAATATAGAAATCCAGCCTGGAAAACGACACCTTTCCTGCCTCGATTTTACGAGTATATATATGACTCTGTATTTTCAACGGAAGCAAGATTTTCAGATTTTTCAGCTCCAAAATCCAGAATTAATCAAGAAAAGACGCTTTTTTTCCCCGTGTTTGATCCAGAACGAAATTACACTGGTCTGCACATACATATATAGATTCAGATGTTCGGATGTTAACTTGTTAAATTATAATATTAACATTGATAGTTAATTTAGCTGTGGTGGAGTGGGAAAATTCCGCTGTAGGGCGGACGTCAAAATGTTAATAATGTGAAAGTTGTAAAACAAGACTCGCCTCGCACGTGCGTATCGCGAGCGGAAAGCGCATACACGCATACACACAGTATACACACAATACATCGGACACAAAATAAGAATACAATAAGGTTCGTGCGGCGTTGCCTATATACGTATAATATGATGTATCCATAGGTATGACGTGGTGGGAAAAAGCGCTACGTGTGCTCCTACTGCGGAGTGCAATTGCCCGGGCGTGCGAAAGCGAGAAAATGTCCGCGCCCTTTCGTAATAATGCCCACACCCTCCGACGCAGTGTAGCGCCACCGTTTTTTCTAGTCAAAGCTACGTACACATACATACAATTGTCGTTGGGGTTAGGGTAAGGGTAAAAGGGCTACGGTCGGGGCTACACTCCTAGGGTTGTCGCGTTTGTCATCCAATAATCCGCAGCTAATAACCTTAAACGTCAACCACTCGTAAACAAGTACCTCGAACTATACTAGAGTACTGTAGTATACATTACATACAGCAATACACCAGGACACCACCAAGCATCTCAAAAATATTTCCCACAAGAAGTAGGAGCCTCTACGCATATACTCTTCGAATCCTAAGCCGCGTCCTTGCCCCATCCTTACCCTATGGGGGGTGTGGGTCTGACACCCCGTCACTCGCTGATCCTCCTTCTGTGGTTACTAACACCCACCAACACATCAAAACCACCATCACCCGCCCCTCTCCCGGACCCTCCACCACCACCACCACCACTACCACCACCACATCAACGCTACCATCACCCCCTCCACCCTCCCATGCATGACATGAATACACCCCCCCCTCCCCTCCCCTTCTCCGTCTCCTCCACGACCACACCAGCACTACCAACACCCCCCCCTCCTCCTCCTCCTCCTCCGCCACCACCTCCGCCACCACCATCACCGGCACCACTATAACACCAATGCCACCGACACCAACGCCACCGACACCAACGCCACCGACACCAACACCAGCACCCCACTACACCAACACCACCAACACCAACACCAACGCCAACACCAACACCTACACCAACACCAACACCAACACCAACACCAACACCAACACCAACACCAACACCAGCACCCCACTACACCAACACCACCAACACCAACACCAACACCAACGCCAACGCCAACGCCTACACCAACACCAACACATACACCAACACTAATACCAATACCAACAATACCAACACCACCATCAACGCCAACACCAACACCAACACAAACACCAACACCAACACCACCATCAACATTTACACCAACACCAACACTACCGCGTACAAAGCGTGTATGTATACGAAGGAAATCGGAATGCACACATGTGTATCTAATCATCCTTTTGAGTGAACAATACCTGGTGTAAACAATACGAGGTATATACTACCAGGGATACTTCAACGCCATGCACGCACGAACAGCCACAGAAGCACACGGAAAAGGGGGGGGGAAACACGTCAAAAACAAAAACCGGTGATGATAACATGGACAAGTTTAGCCGTGCCAAAACGTCGAACCCATTTACGTGCTGAATAATAGTAGCCGTGTAGTCTACGTATGTACAGCATACACTAGCCGTGAAGCCTGCGTATGTGCAGCATATAGTCTGTATACTCCTCCCAGAAAAGTTGTACTTCGTATTATGATAATTCCAGCCACGAGATCCCCAAGAGATTAGAAGGAGCAGGAGAGCGGAGGGGGGGGGGGGTACTCATACTATGCATGGCCGTAGTCGCATGGCCGTAGACCCTCGCACTTCCTTACAACACCGGGACGGAGCACGTCGTGTTTTCACCGACAAGGCATACAGACATCGTTTGCGTCAAGCTCGAAGCGCCGTGAGGTGTTCGACGAGTCGTATATATGAAGGGTGAGTGAGCTGCATCCTATACTAAGAACCGCTTGTGAGGCGGGTTTTCTTGCATGTTGATAGCAGCTTCGAATGCAGGGGAGAGGAGGGGGGGGGGGGGGGGGGGGGGGGGCCCCCCCCCCCCCCGGGGGGGGGGGGGGGGGCCGGGGGGGGGCTGGGGGGTGTGACAGGCCCACGCCTCGCCCGTGGTGTGGAGACGGGGCCTGGATGCGGCTTAGAGTCCCAGGATCAGGAGGTAGACGAGCGTGCATTTAAGAGAAAGTTGGGCTAAGGACAACGGGTGAAGGCCGTACTACGGGGGACCATCACAGTAATCAGGACCCATAACGTACACTAAAACCTATATATTCCAGTATTGTTACCAATCACATTTGGTCCTGATTACTATGTTCACCCGAAACAGTAAAGACGGACGAAGGCACACCGAGAAATTGGCCAGACTGGCGCTAAAAGATGCGAGGGTATATGGCCGTACGACTGCGGCCGTGCATGACAGTCAACCCCCCCGTTTTTCCCCCAGGGTCTCACATGACTACGGCCATGCATGGCATGGAGTACACCCCCCCCCCCGTTGCTATTGTGTCTATACTTGTCATAGCTGTTTTATTAGTGTATCTACGTATGTCGTTGAAGTTTATACTGCACAATAGCCGGTCGCTCCGGTAGACTAGTAGTCAGCTTCAAAGACTACTACCTGGTATTATAGCATTGGTACCCGAGTTAAAATCCCACCGCGGTGAGATTTTGGCTTTATTTGAAAAAATAAAAAGGAACCAATTGCTGAGAGCGCCTTCGTGGCGTGGGTAGGCGGAATCCGACGCGAGCCGACGAGGGGAGAAAGGGCTGAAATCTTCTCGCGATAAAAATACAAGGCACGTACAGTAGTGAGGAGGGGAGAGAAGAGCCTACTTAGTGACCCCGGATCTGAGTTACGGCTAAAGAGGGAGAGAAAAAAGAAGGGCAAAAATAATAAATGGGATGGATAAGATAAAATAAAACGCTTATATCAGATGGCAAGCATGCGGGATAGTGTTTCCGTTTGTCTTTAAGCAAGCGGGATGAAGTATATCAACACGGGATATATAACACCTCATACTTGGTGGTTGCTGTATGGTATTGTGTGCTCGCGATGGTTTGTGTTTCGTTGCTGGACATAATCTCACAAGGCCCCGACCGGTACATACATTTCGGAGTAGAATATATATATATATGATATAATAGCATATCATATGACGAGGAATCAATTCCTCCGCCTGCGGACGGCGGCATGGTGGGTCCCAAATTGCGCCGGCGAAATGTAGTTGCCGATCTCGTTGTCGCTGCCACATTCTTCGTTTTTATTCTGCCCTCCGACAATGTATGTATCGTGCAAGTTCTAGTCCCGACATGGACCGAGTATTCTCTACTGTAATACTCTGTATACGCATGCTACGGTACAGGTGGACCATTTTCTTTCTGAAGTTGGTCACTCGAGGGGCTCTATATTTCACCAAAAACTGGTTTCGGAGGGCAAATGAAGGTGCTACCCGACGGGCATTCCCATGGCCTAAGTATGCAACGAAAAATAAGTAGAAAAATTCTGAGGACTTTGGGTTAAGGAACCCCGTTCTTCCGAAAAAAAAACCAGCCAAAAAAGTGCTACCTCTACTGTAGTACACGCGCCGTTACCAAAGTAGTTAACCTCTTCTGTATCACTCTGAACCGACACAAACACCCTTTCTCTCTGTTCTTGAAGGCTCCTCCCTGAACCAACGGGTACATCCCGCTTTAGCTTCTAAAAAGGCTCCTCCTTTTACGCTTCCCTCCCCTTGGTACCCCCTTGTTTATATACATACTCAAGTATACCCTGCGTACAGCATTTTTTTTTTTTTGTCGTCGCCGTTTCTATACTGTAGAGGAAGGTTGTCTTAGAGGCTAACTGGTATTTGGAGGGTAATCTGGAATAAGGCACGCCTTACGGTAGGCATGCTCTACTGTATACAATTAGTGCCGGTTGACACTATAGTGCCGGTATGCGGCAGCCAACAATACCGGCACTATTCGGCAACCGGCACTACTCCGCACACTGCCACACTCTGGTGAATCCCATCTGTGCCGCCAAGCGATTCAACAGACACCATTATACCGGGCAACAGGCACTATTATAGCTGGCAACCGGCACTACTCAGCCGGCACTGTATAGAGGGAGACCACTACTCTACCTCACCCAAAAATTGGCTTGGAAAAAAAATTGTACTCCTACATACGTAACGCGGCGAACAATCCCATGGCCCTGGACATCATGCGTCGAAATATCTACGATAGGTGGACACCATGTTATAAAATTTTAGGGGGCTCCCGACTCGAGGAGCTTAAGCTCTACACTGCACTTCAAAACAGAAACTGACTTTGAGAAAACATTAAAAAAAATACAACCAAGCTGGCTTAAGTATATACGACGAATATGTGGCTCGGAAAACGCAAATGGTGTTCCGACGATAAGGCATACCAGATGCCAGGTAACACAAGTGGAGTTCCAACGATAAGGCATACCAGGTACCAGGTATGCCTTATAAGGCATACGCCTTGCTGGAGTAGAGTCCCTCGGATAAGGAACCCCGACAGTCAGAAATGCTGCCTCATCAGGCAGAACAAAAACACAAAAAGCACAACAATACCTCTATCGTAGCAAGCGTCAACACAAACAGGAGTCGCACGATATTGGGCTGTTCCCCACTCAAGAGACCCCCGCCCCGTCCGCCATATAACTCATGGTGGTCCAAAAGTGCTACTCGTTGAACGTGTATATATGCATATAGTGGATTGTTTTATAAACTAGGTGCACTATGGGGTACAGACGGATGGTTTTTGCACAGGCGTTTGTGAAGAGAGGCCCTCACGGGGGACGCAGGGATGTCGATGCTGGCCAGAGCGCGCTTCTCCTTGGTAAGTTTATTCTTGTTGCTTATCCCATCGATATCCCTGTGTCCCCCCTGTAAGGGCCTTCCTTCACACGTTCTAAGAAGCACCATTTTGGAATGTGAAAGAGTCACGTAAAAGTCCACGGAACGCATGTTGTAAATATACGAGGCCAATCCAAACCACATGCATCCGTCCCCTATCATAAGCGCATTTCGGATAACATAAAAAAGGACGCAAAGTCCACAGAACGTTGGCAAAAATCCCACCTTGCGGCTTGCTATTTTTCACGGTTCCCAAAGGTGCTTAAGATCTCTGCCTTTTTATCGTTTTCTATTAGGATCTCAAAACGGGGAGAGTCCCTGTGCACCCGTGTATACCAGGTATCTCCCATTCTTTGGCGAGGCTACGGTAGCCGAAGACACTACTACTGCTGGGGGTCATATTGAAATAATCAGAACCCAAGATCGACCCAAACACCAGGTCTCCCCCTATGTTTCCACGCCATATTTGGTTCTGAATTCTACAGCAGTATCACGCGCGGTGCGCTGGGGGTGCACCATGTTACAGGTTTTTCTTATTATGAGGCTCCGTGCACTTGAGGAGCTCTGTGTATCACCCAAACCTACTGCTTTTAGGACTATATAACCGTGGGTGGGCGACCAGTCGGCTGCTGTACAGGCGCTGAACCGCTTGCGAACGTGGAAGTGGGCTCAGAAGGCACTCCTTCCTGTTCATCCAGCATGGGCAGGGCAACATGAAGGCACGCTAAGCCCTAAGACGACCGATGAATCCCACGGCCTACGAGGGTTCTCTATCGAAAACGGTAAAAGGCACGCCTTCTTTTGGGTAGTTCCTCCGCTGAGAAGGAATAAGCCCCATCAGTCCCGATTAATAAGTATTTGCCGTAGAAGGCAAAAAAAGTGCTATAACGCAATGAATGCCCTATCGTATAAGGATCGTCGTGTTCCTCCGTAATAGGAGACCGTGGGTATGAGTCCTTTCACTGATCGCCTTCCGACACTAAAACCAGCATAGTAGGGGAAAAAGAGGCCATGATGCGCCCAAAAAAGGCCGAGTCTCCCATTCCGGGGTGGGCATATGTAGTAAGAAAAATCAGAACCCACGATGGACCCAAAAAAAACATATGTGGTTCTGATTACTACCAGGTATGTATGTTCCCCCGTAATATAGCATACCAGGTACTACTACTCTGAACGGAAATGAAAGGATCGATAGGTATTGGCACTTATACACGAACGACCCTTATATTTCTGCCCGTCCGTAATCCCCGTCCGTCCGTAATGGTGTTTGATTGTATATGGCGAACATCAAAGCCCGGATCGCCATCAACTTTTTTTTTTCGTGTTGTATTGTATGTTACAAATTCGCGGTGCACCCGCCCCACCGCCTTGCGCGTTTCAAGCCAACCTACCTACTGCTGTAAGACATTAAGGTATATTTCAAAAGGGTTGCCACCAGTAAAATCGAGACATCCTGCCTCCATTTTCTCATAACATCACCGTCGGGAATGATGATGATGATGATGATGATGATGATGTTCTCACGTTATAGCTAGCCCGTGGTCACCACACAGGTTAACAAATACGAAGAGGACACAAACATTCATTCTACTAGTCGTACGTTGGAAAGGGTGAATTATGCATTGCTGTACATTGCTGGAAGACCAATGCTAGACCCTCGCATCCCTACAATGCCGGGACGGAGCGCATCGGGGTTTCACCGACCAGTCAGACATAGCAAGGGGGGGGGGGGGTGTATTGATATCATGCATGGCCGTAGCCGTACGACCATATACCCTCGCATCCCTACAGGGGGAAGAGGGGACGGCGGCGCAACACAGGAGTGTCTCAGAAACGGACAAACCTTTGCGCGCCTTGTGCCCTCACCGCACCGAAAACAACGAAATCGTTGGCATTAGTTGAAAAAAAACACGACCCCCTCAGCACCGCCTAGCACTACCTTGCACCATCCTCGCACCGAACCATCGAATCAGCTAACCGTTGAATCAGCCAACGGTCGAACCAACCATCCCTATCGAAACGGCGAGCCGGCGACATGGCAAATCAGCGAACAGTCGAAACAGCAGCGGGCCGTCAAACCAGCCAAAATCGGCAAAGCAGCGAATCGGCAAAGCAGCGAATCGGCAAAGCAGCGAATCGGCGAACCGTCAAAACCAACGAACCGTTGAATCAGTACACCTTCGAACCGGCATACTGTCAAACCGTCGAACCAGCAAAACCGGCGACTTCGTCGAACTAGCGAACCAGCGAACCTTCGAACCGCTTACCGCCGAACCGTCAACGAGAAAAACGGGCAAGACCTAGAAAACCGGCGCGAATCAGCGAATCTTCGAATCGGCCTAACGTCGAACCGTCAAAACCTTCGAACCGTTGAAATAGCAAAACTATGGCGAACAAGCGAAACGGCGGAACGCACGGGCACGAGGGGTCGATTTTTTCGACGCACGGTCGCGGCCAGCGCTGCACAATACCACCACCAGCACAACCACCAGCACCAGGCATGGTACAGGGAATGGTACAAGGAATGCTACAAGGTATGCCACCAGGTTTGCCACAGAGGCATGTGTGATACGGTGGGGGGGGGTGTACTCATGTTGTGCACGGCCGTAGTCATATGACCATAGACCCTCGCATCCCTACAATGCCGGGACGGAGCGCGTTGGGTTTTCACCAACCAGGCAGACATTGCTTGCACCAAGCGCGAAGCGCCGTGAGGTATTGGGCGAGTCGCATGGAGGGTGAGCTACATCCTGCTAAGAACCGCCTCTGAGGCGGACTTGCATTGGGGGGGGGGGGGCGTTATCAGGTTGTTCGCATGAGGAGCTGCAGTCGCTCTATACCTCATCTGCTGTAGATAAAAATTGTATCCGCCACCCGACTGACATCCAATACCATTGGCTAGGCATGTCACAAAAAAAACAAAAAAAACAACAACTACGAACCGGTATATAGTATCAGTACCGTTCAGGAGTTGCAAAAATATCAGGCCATTTTATCAGTCGAAGAGCCCATTAATTAGTCGTTCAGAAACCGTTCGGACCGCAACAGCAATGTACCCCCTCTACCGCACTGTAAAGGCATTTACCGCACTGTAGAGGCATTTACCGCACTGTAGAGGCCTCTACCGCACTGCAGAGGCATGGCGCTACAAGGTACCCGTAACCTTTTGGACCCGACAGCACCCCCTCCACCGCATTATAGAGGCCTCTACCGCATTATAGAGGTCTCTACCGCATTTTAGAGGCATATACCGCACTGCTGCGGATGCCTCTGCCGCACCATAGAGGCATGGCATGGCTCTACAAGGTGCCTATGCTACAAGTCATCCTCGATGTTGAAAGTAGGCTTTGATCCTCGCCCCCCCCGCCCCCCCTGCCCCGACCGACCGCCCGCTCCCCCCGTTTTCCTGAGCTTGGCTTTCTTCTCGACGTATCGGACGCTGCTTAGAAGGTCTTCCATGTCTGACGCCTCCATTGATTTCTGAGCAATGCCAAGCAGGGAGCGGGTGGGGCGGGGCGGGTGGGTTTGTGGGTGGGTGGGTGGGTGGGTGATTTGTGGGTGAGTGGGAGGGAGGGAGGGTGGGTGGGTGGATGGGTGGGTGAGTGAGTGCCGTCGCCGGTCAATATGGTATTTGGTACGCGGGTCGAACGCAAAATATAATAGGGTAAGGTTTCCACACGATTTTTCTGATGGAGGAAGGGTAGACAACTATGACAACGGCTTGTCTCTAAAGTGCCCGAGCGTAGACAACTACGAACTGCGAGCTGGGCTGGGGAGTAAAGGGCCGGGTACCAAAACGAAAAGGTACAAGTCTCGCACAGTACACATAAGCGTACCTCTTTTCTTCGAAGGTACATGCTCGTGTATTCCTTCGCTTCTCGATGGCAGATCTGAATCTCCTGAAGAAACAAACAAGCAAGACAAAACAAAAAACAAGAAGAAAAAAAACACGGAAAAAACGAGCAACAAAGCGACACAGCGCACAGCGGTCAGACAAAACACCTCACCCGGAAGTTCCTTTTTACGTTTCAAGACGTGATTTCCTCCTCCTTCCTACTACAAAATACTACGAATGAAAGGAGAGTTCTGAAAGAGTCAGTTCACCGTTCACCGCCAACCGGTCAGAGACCACCGCCAACAGATAACTGTGAACTGACCGGAAGAGTTCCGGAAGCGACTCACGAAAGCACGCTGACTCTGTTCTGCATCGCAGCCAGGCCGCCGCCGCCGCCACCGCCGCCGATGCTGCCGGCACGGCCACAGATCCGCCGCCTTCCAACCGAACAGTCCGTACCCGCACCCCCACCATCGTCCCTTACCCTCACTCAACCCCTATGCCCATCCCCGTCTCTACGCCAACCCCCACTCTCATTGCCAACCCCACCCCCACTCGCACCCCCAATCCCAACCCCTAATGCGACTCGCCCAACACCCCATGGCGCTTCGCGAATTGTTCAAGTAAGCAATGTCTGCCTGGTCGGTGAAAACCCGACGTGTTCCGTCCCGGCATTGTAGGGATGCAAGGGGTCTATGGTCATACGACTACAGCCGTGCATGACATGAGACACCCCCCCCCCCCCAATCGCACCCCCAACTTCCAACCCCATCCCCTGCCACGACTCGCCCGAGGGGAGAAGAGGCGAAGCAAAGTGACCAAAACATTCCGTGGGCGACACAAG
Source organism: Saccharina japonica (assembly GCA_008828725.1). Lineage (NCBI taxonomy): Eukaryota > Phaeophyceae > Laminariales > Laminariaceae > Saccharina > Saccharina japonica. Next base: position 13,746 of record MEHQ01003436.1, on the reverse strand, counting down.
GCGCGACAGTAACGTCGAACGGGTGCGTGGGTGGGTGGATGGGTGGGCCATTGTAGTGGTAAGTGGTAAGGCTTTCGCGCGGCGGAGGGCGAACAGTTACCATGGAGGATAGGGCCTCACCTCGATGATGCGGTCCGGGCTGAACACCTCGGCGCCGGCGCCCACAACCAGGCTCTGCATAAGCTTGTCTCCGGTCGCCACCTTCGGCAGCAAGCATCAATGTTATGCTTGTTAGCAGCAGCATTACACCAAGAAACATAGGGAAAACAACAAGAAACGCCAACACCAACACCAACGCCAGCCCCACCGCCACCACCAACAATAACAACACCAACACCAACACCAACGCCCAATACAACACCACCACCACCAACATCAACACGAACGCCAGTACGACACCACCCCCAACAACACCGCCACCATCACCACCAACAATAACACCGCCACCCTCACCACTACCAACACCACCAACACCAACACCAACATCACCAACACCATCAACACCACAAAAAACGCGCAAACCACAAATACAATACAAACAATGCCCCAAACAGAAGCCACCACCAACGACGGATCGATTCTCGACTGATCGCTTGCCGGAACGTTGCCCTGGGGCGATCGACATGAGACGCACTAACACCCTTCCACCACCATGCTAATCGTGACCCCCCCCCCGGGGCGCACGCCTACCCGCGGCATCAAACCCACTACGTGCGAAGCGAGTTTCCAGTTTACGCGGCCGTCTAACATATACCGGTGAAAAATAGGCGCCCAGGATTTCTTTCTTTATCCTACAAAATTCCAGCGCTGGATTATCTCTCAGTGCTCGTCTTACAAAACTTCCAGCCTGGGTTTATAAGTGCTCGTGAGGCGTTTTACGATAGGGGAACAATAGGGGGCCTGTCCCCCAGTATATAAGGCGGTGGTGTGCCACACCAGAGCAATACGACCGCCTTATAGAGGGAAGCCGCCTTATTCATGCCAGGTTGTGAGTGCAAGCTCACAGCTGACGTATTTATAATAATTTTATTTAGTTCCCCAGTCGCGCCAAGCGATTTTGACCGCTTTATATCGGAATACCGCATTACTCTTACTCGGACAGAGCGCCTTATGGAGGGACCCCTACTGTACGGCACATTTCGGCCAACAAGTTAGTGACTGGGGAACTACCACACCTCCGACAGATCGACGATTCCTACTTCCATTTCGATATTTGAATTTGCTTGGATTTCTGGGGATCGGTACGAGTAGTCGAACAGGTTTCGTATTGAAGGATGTCGTTTCACCTGGAAGTGAACAAAGGATGTGTCGAGAAGGTTCGAATCTGATTGAACTTCGTAAATGGTTCTTTCTAGAGAGCGTGCGCGCTGGAGACAACACGAATGCTATTAATATATCAACTCAGTCCGCGCTGATTAAGGAGTCTAGCGGGTATATAGTGCTATGTAAGCAACACTACTTCATTATCTATTTTTTTCAGGACAGAGAGATGCATGCTCTTATGACGGGGGACCATAGATAATACGACCTATGGTACACATAAAAACCTACTTCAAGTACATATTTACCTTTTTTTACGAACACGATTTGGTCCTATTTACTATGGTTCTCCGTAATTGTATTAATAGGGTCTACAGTAGCTCATGTTGAAGGATGGGAACCGTACTAAAATCTGCATGATCCAGGACTCGTTCCCAGGGTTGGATCTGCTGTAAAACTTTTGATAAGCTCCTACTCAACATATCATAGAAGCACGTTAGGATCTGGTAGGTGATCTAGATGGTCTATCTGTAGATGATGTAGATGATCGATCTGTAGATGATCTAGATGATCTATCTGTAGACGATATAGATGATCTATCTGTAGATGATGCAGATGGTCTATCTGTAGGTGATCTAGAGGATCTATCTGTGGATGGTGTAGATTATGTAGATGATCTATCTGTACATGGTGTAGATAATCTAGACGATCTATCTGTAGGTGATCTAGATGGTCTATCTGTAGATGATCTAGATCATGATATATCTGCCCGTAGTGTGCAATACTATTCGTGATGTATACGTACACCATGGGATTGTTCAATCCGGTTAAATTCCCCAAAAAATCTCAAAATCAGGTTCTGGGTGAGGTATGGATGCACAAAGCTCCACAGGTAACAAGCCTCATAAAAACACATATGGGTGCAGGCCCTGCCGCAGCAAAGCACGCGTCTTCCGAGTCTTCATGGTGCTCATCTTTTTATATTCCAGCCTGAACCCCTTAAGTGTTCGCTTGCTTTCCTGTTAATGGGATTCATAGGTAGTGTCCTGTGCTGTGTTGATAGGCTATTATATACAGGGAGAAAAGGCTCACCATGACGTTGGGACAGCCGGCGTCCTTCAGCTCCTCCGTTTGGCGCTCGACATACATGTCTGCGCTCTCCCCGTTGGTGGTATACACAACCTCAATCTTCACCACACGCACAGGTACGTGTATCAGGTGTATAGGTATAGACACACGGGGCACGAGGGAGGGAGGGAGGGATATAATCAGCATGTCGGACTCGGTGATAGGACGTGCCTTGGAGGTCTATACGTCATTACGTTGTAACTGAAAACAATAATCAGCAGCAGCAGCAACAACAACAACGCAACATCATCAACAACAATAACAACGACAACACAGCATCATCACCACCAGCATCAACATAGTCAACAACAGGCAACAGGCAACAACGGCAACAACAATAAACATGAACACCATCACCAAAAACAACACCAACAAACATGAACACCACCACCACCACCACCACCACCAACAACAACAACAACAACTATTAATAACACCAAACACCAACGTCAACACCACCAGCTGCGCGCGACAAAACAAAGCCAAAACCGTACGTAGCAAGCAGTCCCGAGCCCCCAATTCCCCCTCTCTACTCCGTACAAACAGCCTTTCTCCCACTATCAAACACCCTTCACAGAAGGACAAAACGAAAAAAACGAGAGAAAAACGAAAAGAAAAAAAAAACGAAAATGAAAACCGAAAAAAAAACTAAAAGAAAAAAAGAAACCATACGAAAACAAATGCGAAACAAACATTGGGGAAAATCGCATGCCCGCAACTTCGCGCCTGCGCCCACCCACCCACCCACCCACCCACGCCATAAAAAGCCTTCCCATCCCCTTAGAACCCCCGCCCTCCCGCGCTTTAGCCTACCTTGTTGGCCGTGGTGTAACCTCGGTTGCTTTTTGCCTTGCGTTTGTAGGCGTCGAACACCACCTGACGCGAGCCGGCGGGTAATCCGAGGCGACGCCAGGCAGAGGGGTAGACAGCGTGAAAAAACGGTGTTGGGAAATCGTACCGGAAAAAAATCAATACGTCAGACAGACCACGATCTATCTGTTCTACATGTAGAGCATCTATGTACAGTAGATCCTAACCTGCCGTTATGACATGCTGTGCAGGATCTGCAAAGGTACCGCTCCAACCCGGGAAACATACACGTCCCACGAGATTTATCGTGCAAAATGTACGTTTGTATCTTGACAACATCAGCGAAATCGCAACAGATCAAGAGAATATCTTCCCTGAAAGATCTACCAGTAGTAGATCATGAAGTAGGAATCGATGATCTGCCCGAGAAGTGTGAAAACTTCAACTTTCGAAATAAATGTCGAAATATTTCGCATTTTCTATAATATAATACCGCACCGAACGCGGTTACTGTAGACCTCCACCCCCTGGCCTCCCCGTAGTGCGTGGGCGGCGGTCAGTCGAGGGGTCAAACAACGGTCTCCCTAAATTACCGTAAGGATGCGGGGTTATCTATCGCGCAGGGGTTCGGTCGTTTTTCAGCGCTCGTTTTACCTCGACAACTGAGCAGCAAGAAAAGGTGCTTTAAAAGTCGAAAACATATTTTTTCGGATGGCTCCCGACCAGCCTCTTTTTTTTTTCCGAAAACAACTTGTTCGGTACAGTTATTGGCAATTGGCAACCTTCCCGAGAGGTCTCGAGAAAACGAGCGCTTGAAAAAACCGATCGCACCCCGTGTGCGATAACCCGCATCATTCATGATGACACATTTGGTGGGACAGGGTGCTTTTACCGTTACGGCCCAGCCACGCATCGCGGAGAGCGTGTCGAGCTCCTCGACGAGAAGCCTCCTGGCCCCTTCCATGTCCCCGCCGTCGGCCATGAGGCAGCACTTAGACCAGTGAAAAATGATGTTGTATCTGTGGCCAAAACAGCAGTGAGAGAAACATCGGGCAGACAGGAGAAACCGATCAAGGAAATTAGGTAAAAAAAACGGTTACGACCAGGGGAGTACGGAAGAAAAAAAAAAAGAAAATAGGAACCAAGCAAGCCAAACAGATTGGTACAAAGAAAAAAAAAGAAAAAAAAACCCGGGATCGGGAGATCGGAAACAATTGATAAATACTTGCAAACAATCCGGAAAAAAACGCCGGGATCGGGAGGTTAGACCTCTGTAAGGAAAGTCGGTTGAAGACATCGGAAAACAAGAAAAAAACATTTCGATAGTTTACGTGTCCCACCGTATGTAGCTAAACCATGTCTGTTGAATGCAACCGCTCCCGCGACGACGCGTGACACAACAACGAAATGCCATTAGGCCGCGGCTGCAGGTGCAGGTGCTGCTGCGACTCTAAAGCGAACGAACCGTCGGTTATTCCGCCGCAACTATCTCACCCGTCGACCATGAGAGACGGTGCAATATCGGGCATGTACACATGCGACAAGTCCTCCGGCTCCACTATCTGGAGACGGACGAGTCAAGGTCGGAGGAGTAGAAGCAGCGGGGGAGGGGCGGGGGGGGGGAGCGGGGAACGGAGGGATTGCGCATCGCACCGCGGGTAGACGTTACAAAAAACAGCACCCGAGCCAAAATACGAAACTTTGTCGGTAGCAATGGCAGAGGGCACTTTTACCACATATTTTCGACACTATGGTTGACGGACTCTGTGCACGAGACGAAGCGGACTAACCCTACTAACCCTAACTCCATCAATCCATCATCACGATTAATTACTGGCCAACGAAACACCAGTACTTGGGGTCTCCTGATAAGTGGCGATCTCTACTGCAAGGGGAAGCTCAGCAGAGAGACCCCCGCTGGAGGCACACGACAACCCCGCGCATCCACGGTAGGCGAATTAAATAAATATTATCCCTGTATTCTCCTGTTGACCCCTGGATTATATCCCGAGGAGATGGTTTCTATACCGGGACTGGTGGTGGTTTTATTGCGGGCGATTCGGAAATAAATCCCTACTCGTACGAGATTAATTTATTTTTACGCCCACGCCAAGCGTTACGCTTCTTTCATTATATACCGCGACGCCTACAATGTCTGCTTGCGAACACCCCGGCACGCCAAAACATTACATAGATCCTTCGCCAAACACTGTTACCCCGTTTCCGGCGGTAAAAACAAATACTTGAGACTACTCGTAGTGTGGATTTTTTCGGCAGTATCAAAAAGGGGCAACTTTTGCAATGTTACCAGCCAAGCAGACACTTGCATGCCGTCCTTCAAACAGACGCAGGCGCCCCCCCCCCCCTCCCGCCCCCCTTGCCCTCTCAAATTCTGCGGTATGTGAACAACAAGCCGTATACTTGTATCACTTTCTTCCCCTCTTTCCCCTACCAACCCCTGCGATTTTGCGAGTTCTCTGCTGCTGCATCCCTGGCAACATCTCCCCTCTCCCCATAAAGCTACCCCCCCCCCCCTCCCCGCTCTTTCCTCGCCTCCTCTAGCCACAAAACCCCGAAAGCTGTTTTCGAATAGATTGTACATCCTCCACAGCGGACTGCTAAAAAAACAAAACCATTAATCTCAGGGCGAACCACCGCGCTGTAATACGTATATTCAAGGAAACGCCGTCCCAAAGACCCTCGAGATCCCACGCACGCACATCTTCGTAGTCCAGGCTCTTCACGCGACGGTACGCATTGGGAATCTTCTTCCCAGACCCCGGCGGCGCCTTCTGCAGGGATTTCCTCATCTTAGCGTACCTAATCTGCGTCCTTACCGAGACGGGCGCATTACTGGAAACCCTCTGTGGCACCGCCCCCCCCCCRCCCCCCGCCCCCGCCCCCGCCCCCGACGAAGACGCCCCAGCGCCACTATCTGCTGGGAGTTCGGCGGTCCCAAAAGACGGGACAGGCGAGAAGAAAAAATGATAAGAAAAAGGAGAAAAAAATGTTGGTGTGGCCGGGAGGGAGGGAGGGAGGGGGAGAGGTGTACTCATGTCGTGCATGGCCATAATCGTATGACCATAGACCCTCAAAGAGGGGGTGGAGGGGGAGCAATACTGCACACTGGGATGTGACCACAGGGAGGAAGGGAGGGCGGCAACATCTCAGACGTGCGTATGAGGCGTACGCGAACCGCTTGTAGTACATACTTTGGGGCGCTTTCTTTTTTTAAGAAATTGTTCAAATAAGTCAGCTGTGAGTACGACCGATTGAGTGGGTGCAACTCAAGTTTGCAGGCTGACGAACTACAACAGCAGTACGTACACGAGGTATAATGCAAGCACGCCCTGCACGCTGCGCATATACAGAAGGTAAACACGAGCGCTGACGTTCATCGATGCAGCAAAGCAAGCAACACACACAACAGCAGCAGCAGCAACAGTAGCAGCACTCGTGCATCTGCATATGCCAGGGGTACGACCGCGCAAGGGAGTTGGGGTTGCGCCGACGCTACCGACAGTATATTCATAAAAAAACAGACAAGCGTCAGGTCTCTCGCAAAATCGCAAGCCTCTCTCAAGCAGACAAGGACAGACACCGGCTTCGTATATAAATACCTAGGGCTGGGCACTAGCTGACTCAGTCAGTAGCGATAATACTGTCGTCAAAATCAATCAGTATACTGGACTGCAGCAGTATAATGTCTCTCCTTTCTCCTCTCTCCTTCCGAAACGCATTTGGTGGGTTTCTGTACTATAATATGGCGTGTTTATTGGACGTACGTAAGAAAAAACTACTGGCTAACATACTGGCCGGGCCAATCAGTACTGTAGATTACTACTGCCAGTACATACTGTGCCAGTACATACTGTGCCAGTACATACTGTGCCAGTGCTGCCAGTGCCCAGCCCTACAAATACCTGGTATGCATGGTATACCTCGCATACAGCACTGCATACAACAAGGTAGTACGTACTCGTATTATTAGTATACTCGTACGAGCATAGGCCTTGGGCCCTCAGAGGAGAAAAATGACGATATATACAACTTGACCATTAGGGCCATTCCTAAGGGCCCGTATTAACGAAAGAAAGTTGCTAATCGAATCGATTTCAAATCGATTTTTTTTAATGAATCGACGCGGACTTTCATCTGATTGGTCAAAACATGAATCAGCGGAAAGACATTTGTACTTTGGGGCATGAAAAAATCGATTCGATCGGATATGAAAAGAAGCCCAAAAATACTTTATTTTTTGCAAATCGAATCGCGGATATGAAAAGAAGCCCAAAAATCTATCTATTATGTATAGTTCGTCTGATGCCCAAAAAACAATACTTTAATCAAGTGATCTTTGATGCCCACTTTATCATAGCAATTTAGAGTTGCGCTGATGAAAAAAAAAATCTTCGTACGACAGCAGTTCGCTTCGATGCCCAATTCCCAAATCAACCACAAAAATAACATATATTCTGCATGCGACGATTGACCTTCGATCTCGACATAGACTCAGTCCACGACTAACGACCTTCGTACCAGGCAAGGCCAGCAAGTGTACATAGCGGCCTCGAAGGTATCATTACGATTCGTAGTCTAGGGGTCGAGCGGTTGCTTGCGGCGTCCGACGGTCTTCGTCGAAAAACCTTAAAACACTCGTTCTTGCGATCGGATAGAGTTTTCGTGTTCTGTTTTGAACTCAGCTGACAACTGTGTTTTCGTCAGACGCCTGCTCTGCGCCCTCCGCATATCATCGACCGAGGCGTGAGAACTGTGGCACTACGCTCGTAGGGTGGATCGGAGGTCCTCACCAGCGCGATGCGTTCAGAGTTTATGACGCAGTCGTTGGGTTTGTCGATCGATATGTCAAAATGTCAAACTTGAAAAAATGCGATTTTTTTCTTGTACGAGTATAAGATACGTACCTGGTATAAAAAACCAAGTATCCCCGTCGTCGTACGAGTACTTGACGTATGTACGAGTATGTATGTATGTGCTGTCTGGTACCTGGTATGAACGAACCTGGTATCAACTACGCATCCCCGTCGTACATGCGTACTCGTATGAATACAAGTATGAATACGGGCTCCAGGTTCACAGCTTGAGCCTGTGGCACTTTCCTTCTTGTCTGTGTACGCGTCGAAGAGACGCCAGGTTGTTGATCACACGATATCTGGTTTGCACGATAAGATACGGAGATCTTATGACAGGGTGAATTGGTGATACTTGCATGGGAGATCCTTACGGCGATCTCCGACAAGATGTTACCGGGCGCTTCCGACAAGATGTATGTATGTGCAGGTATATATCATATGTACGAGTATACGAGTTCATAAGACACTCTCCTCTCGTACCACACTGGTGATGGTACTCGTATAAGTGCTGATGATGGTGTATCATAGTAGTGTTGAGTTGACGTACAGTAGTATATGTGTTGTTTGGTATCCACGACCCGGCTCCAAGAAGCACTTCGTACGAGTATGTATGTGCAGGTATACGAGTGATATATGAGTACGTAAGACAGCACACAGCACTCTCTCGTACACTGGCGACGGTGACTGTTCACCCTAGCCAAGGCCACAGTCGTTGAGCAAGATCGTTTATATTTACGCAGGGATGTGTTCATGCACGGATGCTTATACTCGTCGTATGTTGGCCTATATCTAGACTTCGGAAATCCGCCGACATTGTAATATTGACAACCGAGGATAGGTTTGCCCCTACACGCTTTGTGCTAGAGCTGTCGACGTTGTTTACTCTTCTTTAATTCCGGAGTTATCAGGTTGACAGTCTTGTGTTTATATGTTCGTTATTGTTTCTTGCCTTCTCCTGTCTTCTTCAGCGTATTATATCTATCATTATTATCATCATCTTTTCCATCCGACAATGTGCAGCATGACCTTCAGCGTTGACCACACTCATAACATTCCCGAAAGCAGAAAACCACGGAAACAAAGGAAACCTATGCGCAAAGTCTAACTGTTTGGCAGCTCTTGTATCTTTGGTTGTGTTTATGTCCCCATCGTTTCTATTTTCTTCACCATTATTTGTACTCCTATTAACCTTCGCCGTCAATTTGTTTCCTATGTATTCCTATTATATTTATTTCGACCCTCTATCATCTATCTTCATTACTACTTGCTTCAATCTGGCCCTACCGCCGTGGGGGCGGGAGGGCCACTTATTCCCTAGTACTTTATTTTTTGCAAATCGATTCGAATCGATTCGAATCGATTCGAATCGATTGGAGTTTATCCAACATGCATGGCATGTTCCCACTGGGTGAACGTCCCCGAGGCGATCCGTCGCTGTTTGGGCTGTTCTCGACAACCACCAACGAGGCGATAAATCGTTAACCTCAACGAGTGGCGACCGGAGCAATAGCCGCGCCCACGGCTACAGACCATAGCACAACGTTGCCCGGCGGTGGCTCCTCAAAAAAAATCATGGCGGTCGCAAGCCCAATTTTTCCACCAGCTCGATCGGCCAAGTCCGGCGAGAACCAAGCGATCGACCCAAAACGCGGAGGAAAAACTCAAGACTTCGATAGCTGTATCGCTGTCGCTGTCCGGTGCGTGGCGTTTAAGAGCTTCCTCCGACCACCCACGCGAGGCTGAGAGTGACAACTTCCTAGCCTGGGCCTTGAAAATAAAACAGAGGCTGTAGCCGGCGTGCACGTGACGATGCACGCCGTCGCTCTCAGCTTCTCCCCTCGGTACTTGTCAGCCGGGCGTTCTGTGGGATGTCGCGTTATTCCGATCTCATTCATATTTCGAGAACATACGGAACATACGTGGTTTCACACGATAGGATGCGAAGCCGTATTTTCACTTCAAATCGGAAAAAAATCGATTCGATTAGGGCCCGTATTAACGAAAGAAAGTTTAAAATCGAATCGATTTGAAATCCATTTTTTTTTATGAATCGAATCGATTTTTTTCCGATTTGAAGTGAAAATACGGCTTTGCGTCCTATCAGGTGAAATCACGTATGTTCCGTATGTTCTCGAAATGTGAATGATATCGGAATAACGCGACATCCCACAGAACACCCGGCTGACAAGTACCGAGGGGAGAAGCGGAGAGCGACGGCGTGCATCGTCACGTGCACGCCGGCTACAGCCTCTGTTTTATTTTTAAGGCCCAGGCTAGGAAGCTGTCACTCTCAGCTTTGCGTGGGTGGTCGGAGGAAGCCCTTAAACGCCATGTACCGGACAGCGACAGCGATGCAGCTATCGAAGTCTTGAGTTTTTCCTCCGTGTTTTGGGTCGATCGCTTGGTTCTCGCCGGGCTTGGCCGATGGAGCTGGTGGAAAAATTGGGCTTGCGACCGCCATGATTTTTTTTGAGGAGCCACCGCCGGGCCACGTTGTGCTATGGTATGTAGCCGTGGGCGCGGCTATTGCTCCGGTCGCCACTCGTTGGGGTTAACGATTTATCGCCTCGTTGGTGGTTGTCGAGAACAGCCCAAACAGCGACGGATTGCCTCGGGGACGTTCACCCAGTGGGAACATGCCATGCATGTTGGATGAACTCCAATCGATTCGAATCGATTCGAATCGATTCGATTCGATTTGCAAAAAATAAAGTCTTTTGGGACTTCTTTTGATGTCCGATCGAATCGATTTTTTCATGCCCCAAAGTACAAATGTCTTTCCGGTGATTCATGCTTTGACCAATCAAATGAAAGTCCGCGTCGATTCATAAAAAAAAAATCGATTTGAAATCGATTCGATTTGCAACTTTCTTTCGTTAATACGGGCCCTTAATTAAAAAAAATCGATTTGAAATCGATTCGATTTGAAACCTGCCTTCGTTAATACGCACCCAAACCAACGAAAAAAATCACGATTCGTGAGGTTTTTGTCGTGAATCGTGTTTTTTTGTCATGATTCACGACAAAAACCTCACGATTCATGACGCCAATTTCTTTACAATTTCCTTAAAAAAAACAAAATCACGATTCACGACATTTGTCGTGGCTCAAAATACGCCTGATCAAAGCACTACGTAACCCACCCGACACCAACGGTATCCGATGGCCGGTATAGGGGCATGTCAGGCCCTGCTTCGTACGCCGGTTGTGGACAGCGAGCGGCTGCCTAAATACACTGCTGGGTGCGGGCTAACGAGCACGCTGTGACCTCGAAATCTCGAGGAGGAGGAGACACAGCGTGAAGAAAAAGCAAAAATAATCTGAAAATCTCATGGGCCAGGCAGAGCAGACGACATGTCAGCGAGATTGGAACCTCGCGCGGACCTGGCCTGGCCGACGGCGCGTGAGGTTGGAATATCACAGACCGTGTCGGGCCTCTGCCCATGGTTTGAATCACGAACCGGGTCGGGCGCGGTCGGCCCGGCACGGCCTGGCCGTGACCTACCTGCGAGAGTTGCCCCCCCCCTCAAATACCGTTGGATTTGAAAATATCGGATTTTTGATAATTTGAAAATATCACGAAACGTGACGAAAAAGCACCTATTTTCGTCAGGAAAGAAACATCACGAATCGTGATATTTTGTCATATGCCAAAACGTCACGAATCGTGATTTTTTTTTGTTCGTTAGGAACGGCCCTTACAGCAACGGCCACCACTGCGTGATTGGGTGGTGGTAGGATATGATGATATGATACAAATCGGTGCGCGAGTTGTCCGAGCTACGGGTACAACGCAAGGAGTCGTATACGTACGGCACGGGCGCACCATAGCCCTATGCCACCCTACCAGGTACTACAGTAGGTATACCGTGATCATGCGAAGGTTCGCACCCATCGGAGAGATAGCACCGGGGTGCGATAAAAAACACAAGGTAGAAACATTTAATCGTGTTTTCGCACCCCCATCGGAGAGATCGCACCCCGGTGGGATCTCTCCGACATAAATAGAAATTTGAGGGCCACCGCAGCGGGTCTGTAGTAGGTAATATTCTCATTTTTTTCATACTCCGATGAGATATCACCAGTGCGCCACTCCTCTCAAACGTACTTTACCAGCGCATGGTAGGTCAAGTCGTTTTAGGTAGCTTTGAGTCATTTACGCAGCACCGTTGCCCCATTACGGCCCGGTGTATTTCGATTCAGCAGCGCACCCATCGGAGAGATCGCACCGGGGGTGCGCCAAAATAGAAGAACGGCATGATTTAATTGTGATTCCGCACCCCCATCGGAGAGAACGCACCCATCGGAGAGATAGCACCGGGGTGCGATAAAAAACACAACGTAGAAACATTTAAAAACGCGATCGCACCCGGTGCGAACCTTCGCATGATTACGGTATATTATGTACGTACCCGTGTGTACTGCTACTGCTGGGGTCTCACGCTGCTGGCGGTATGGGCGGTTGATAACAACAAAGTTATCATGGTTTTAGTCGCTATCCGTTGTATCCCTTCCCTCATAAGGAGTCCATCCCAAAGGGGTTCATAAATACTGATTCGTACGACTACTGCTGCTGCCAACTACTCGTACTCGTACGTACACAATGAGGAATGAGGTCTAAATCAAAACCGGGTCGCACTCGTATATCTGTGTCACCTCCCTGGCGCTCCTCTCGCTTTCTCTTGTTCTTCTTGTTGGCCTTCATCCAAACGCCCCCCTTCTCCATAACACCACCACCATTATTCCCACTACAGCCACATCGTCTACCCGCCAGGCCGAGATTCGCCCCCCACCCTGCTCCCCCTCCTCCTTCTTCTACGACATCTCCACTGCTGCACCAGCCCTCCAGCGCAAGCAGAGATCTCGATTCACCGTCGGTGAAAGCACTTCGGCTGCACGCGATCGGCGACGCTCGGGCAGGCCAGGGGCCTGCTCGAAGCAACCGCGCCGGCTGGCTCACGGACCACGCGCCGCGCACTACTCCGGCGCGGTCGACGCAGCAGAGCAAGAAGAGGAGGAGGGTGCAGCACAGATCCGGCGCCAGGCAAGCCGCTAGACCCCTCGGGCCTGGTAGTAGTGGTGACGATGTTCTTCTGCTGCAGCTGCGTGCTCTTACGGTGCCGATGCCGCCTATTAGTCGTAGCATCTATCTGCTGATGGGTGTGCCAGCATGCAATTTTTTTCGTAGATCAGGCCAAACCAAAACGCTCTCGGACGAGAGGCCAATACACTCTACAACTTTCTCGCTTTCCCTCGCTACGGGTCTGTTATCGTGGTGATGCTCCAGGTGTTGGTGCTGGTGCCTGCGGCCCGCTGTCCTCCCGTCTACCGCTGTGTGACGCTGTGTCCGACGTTCAAGCAAATGCGTATGTACGCGGCGCAACCTGACAGAGGTTTTCCAACATTCGCCAGTGGCCTGTCAAGATCTCCGAGGTTTTTTATGAAGATCTCCGAAAAAGTGGGAGATTCGAGAATCGTAGATTTGTTTTACAAAGTGAGCACGTTTGGCGTTGCTGACTCATTCGCACATACATGCTGTGCATCATCATTTGCCCTCCTCCTCTTCATCCAGGTTGCGATTTACAAGAACGGTGGGAATGAGGAGCGTGACAGACGCCTTCAAGTGGTCAAACTCCTAACTGCATTAAGCTACTGCGTTGGCGGCTCTTCTCTT
>MEHQ01001123.1:68479-108089 GCA_008828725.1 Saccharina japonica | reverse complement strand
TGCGTGGTACCTGGTGTGTGTTGTCTTCACATTAAGCCCGTTCTTTCTTCCCAACCACATCAGTACACCCAGTGTGTTTCCTGATTCCTAATCCTAGAGAGATACAAATTATGTGGTCACAGACTGAAACAGAGAAAAACCAAAACAAAATAAACGCAAAGTAATGGGCAAGGCAAGGGAGATGCTAACGTACCGGGTACGAGAACATAACGACACGAGCCGAACCGAAAAATAGGAACAAAAAGACAAATAAATCAAACGAATTCTGAAACGAAACAGAAAAAAATGACGCAGGGAGACATAAGCGCCCCTAGAAGAAAAAACACACGTGCCCAAGAGAGGAACAGATAACTGCTGCACGGATGGGGCAACACGAAGAAGATAAATACACCGGCATAGGGCGGTTTCAAAAGGAGAAACAAGGCAAAAAAGCAAGAAAGAAGACACTGTATTTATATATTTGTTTTTTGAAGTATGCGTTGTTCCGGTCTGGGGTTCTACGACTAGTGATCATTTTAGGGCGGCCGTCAGTCTCACGCCGATCGCACCCGCAGTGTCTCAACGCCTTTATGGCCGGGAATATATACGTATTATTCTTGGACCACCACACATTTTAGGGAGCCATCTTGTGCATTAAAAATGTTCCGGCTAACTCGTTTACACTTCCCCTGCTCGGCCTTGTTGCACGTGGACAAGGTGACATGCCGGCGAGTGCGTACCGCAGCAAGCCGGGAAAGATTCGCCAAGTACGTGTGTTCCGACAGCACACAACGGGAGCTGAAACCGTCCGATACATGAGTCGGTCGAATGGCCGGTCGTTGTGAACGCCGGGAAATTTGCCGGGAAATAGTTTCGGTAGTTCGTTCCCCTTTTGTTATTCATTAGCTCCAGTTAAACAGTAGGGAAAGCGACCAAACAATGGACGTGCAGCGTTGCCCTTGTCCGCTTGTTTGTAGAAATGTTGGTTTGAGTTCGTCGCCGTTGTCCTTCGACGTTATTGTAGTCGATGTATCTCTCCTGCCAGCATTGGTAAATGTGAGCCTACAAATTGTTCAGGGGGGGAAGGTTTGCTCAGTGGCACAGACAGAGCATTTGCCTGCAGTTGTCCTGTGCCTTTTGACTTTGAGGGTTTGTGCTTGGGTGGTGGTTAAGTACGCACCGCAGTGGCAGATTGTACACAAGTCTGTATAGCAGGATATGAGCGAAAGCCCCATTTACGTTGACTATGACGGCGTGTAGCATCCAATTGTGTAAATGTATGCTCACAGTGTAAAAGTATGATCACAGGGTTCGTAGCACGTTGTGGACGCAGTAGGTTACCCAATACGTGGCTGGTTGACGTGTCGCGTAGAGCGCTATAGAATGGGATTTCGCGTCCTTGTGTACTTCCCACGCATGTGCAATCTGCTCATGGCGCACTATTGGGGAATGATTGTCTCGACTAACAACACCCAGCGGTTGCCTCAATTTGCGTTGTGCTGCGTTTTCCGCGAACATCTGCAGGGTAACGCCCAGAAACATGTGCGATGTGTCCTTAAATTTAGTGTGCACAGCATAAAGTACGACAAGGTTGTACAACACCGTCCGCCAGTTGAGGCGATGCAACCTTCGTCCCCAATACGTTGTGCAAATCCGTGCAATTCTGACAAGATTGACAACCAAATATCAAGGTGATTTGCACAAACTCCCACAATCACCGAGGTTGTAATATGTACCCTAGAATGATATTGTACAACAGGTTCAGAAATACTAACCTTGGCACCCTTCGTGCCGAAAACGTTGTGCAAACCTGTGCAATTCCAACAAGATTGACAACCTAACATCAAGATGTTTTGCACAAACTCCCACGATCGCCGAGGTTGCAATATGTACCCAACATTGAGATTGTACAACATGTTAAAAACATATAGACCTTGGCAACCTTCGAGTCGAACACGTTGTGCAACCTTTGCAATTCAGATAGGATTGGCAATCTCACACCAATAGACTTTGCACAAACTCCCAAGATCGCCGAGTTTGCAATATGTACCCAATATTGAGATTGTACAACACGTTAAAAACATATAGGCCTTGGCAACCTTCGCGTCGAACACGTTGTGCAACCTTTGCAATTCGGACGAGATTGACAACCTCACAACAGTAGATATTGCACAAACTCCCACGATCGCCGAGGTTGCAATATGTACCCTGGGATGAGGTTGTACAATGTGTTATAAACGACGGCCTTGGCAACCTTCGTGTCGAACACGTTGTGCAACCTGTTGAAATTTGGCAAGATTCACAACCTAACATCAAATAGACGTTGCATAAACTTCAACGATCGCCGAGGTTGCAATATGTACCCGGGGGTGAGGTTGCACAATAAAATGGAGAACCTTGTGGGACGTTGTGCAGGGGGGGGGGTCCTGCCACCTGTGTATGCTTGCGTAGGATATCGAATTATGTACGAGTTTGGATTTCAATTCGTTCTTGCGCCACTCCCCTAGGCATGTCCCGGAGGGGAACCTTGTATATAGGTATGCTTCGTTCCCAACACTCACGAAAGGCTAGGCTTTTGCCTGCAACGTATGTGTACATACAAACCAGGTACTGTAGCTGTACATATTATTAGCAGTCAAAAATAGCATCGCAAGATCAACTCAACAACATAACACAAAAAAAACTAAAAAGGAACACGAGAGAACGCGCACCAGATTCAGCGCGCTGTGTACAAGCGGTGGTTGTGGGTATGTGTGTACTCCTGTGATGTTGCTGCTGCTGCCGTTTCGTATGTTGTTGTTGGGGCTGCGGCTGCTCCTTCATTTACATCGATCGATGTAGGAAAAGCGGGGGCTTAAAATGTCAAATTATTTTGCAGCAGTACGAACACATGAATATTTTTTCAGGCGGGGCAATTTGCTTTTTCCTCGATCAACTACAAACAGCCACAGTATCAACACGCTGATACACATGAGCTCATAGGTACGACGACAGACCTTTGATCGACGACAGGACTTTGGACTCGACTCTCGACATAAAACCAAGCCACGGTCAACTCGCTTCGTGTTGGGTACGGCCAGTACATGCAGACGACGGCCTCGAAGTTATCATTTGGACCCGTGGTCTAGGGGGCTAGAGGTTGCCCGCGCCGTGGTGTCCAAACCAGGAAAGTAACTTTGTTTCGACATCGGAATGAAATAGGGAGAGATCAAGATTTTTATAGGAGATAGAGCAGGAGAGATCGATGTTTTTCCTGTCTCGTTGAGCCTACCAACAAGCAAACACCACATGCCTGCATGGTCTTCACACCAGTCACAAGCCACAAAACTCTGCATCCGTCCCAGTTTTCAGTTGCTCGTCTTTTATGGAGGCTACTCCTTTTTTTTTCCCCCATCCCATTTATTAT
The DNA here is from genome assembly GCA_008828725.1 of Saccharina japonica. Classification (NCBI taxonomy): domain Eukaryota; class Phaeophyceae; order Laminariales; family Laminariaceae; genus Saccharina; species Saccharina japonica. The sequence continues at coordinate 104,704 of MEHQ01001123.1, read as the reverse complement.
CTTTGCACTCCTCCTGTCTTTCTCCCTTCCTAGTCGTAACTCAGATCCGGGGTCACAAAGTACGCTCCTCTCCCTCCTCCCCCACTACGGTTCTTGCCTTGATTTTTATCGCGAAGAGGGTTGATCCTTCCCAACGCTCATCGATCTTCATCAAATTTAGCTAACTCACGCTCTCGTGCTTTCAGCTAGTCAAGATATTTTTTGCGAGAAAAAGTCCCTACGAGCATGCACTTGGCGGGGCTCGAACTCACGACCTTGACGCTAACAAGCTTCGTGGTCACCTGCTAGCCCACCGGGGTGACTACTGTGGTACAGCAATACAGGTATACCAGGAGCCGTGGTACATTTTTGTTGTCTACAAAAAAATGAAATAAGGCTCAAAGCAAACGCCGATTTTTGTGGCTGGCATATTCTCGTATAAAACAGCAATACGTACTAATGTAGGAGGTACTGTACGTACATATTTTACGAGCAAGTGGCAGCATGATACCAAAAAGGCGAGAGTTCGTACATACACGTTGTTTGCTCTAGCTTCCTTCTTCGTCTAAACGTTTTGTCCGCACTCCTCGGTTTTAGTTGAAGATGCACCAGTGTAGTTGCTGCTGTAGGTTTTGCTGCTGTTGTTGTCGGTAACCGATATTGCTTGCGTCGCCCTTACTATGATCACTCGGTAGGAAAGCCTTGTTTATATGTATAGTTATGTTTGTGAAATTTTCGCACTTTTCGCAACTTTTCTCTTCGTTCGAGCTCTTTTCGGCAAAACGCTAAGTACCCCGACACTGTATGCCCGTCCGGATACATTGGTCGAGGTTTGGGCTCGATCCGAGCTCTGTGGCTCGCGTGGCGGGCGCTCGAAGTTTTTTTTCCCGCGGGAGAGGATAAGCCGATTTCCCGGGTTCTCAGCTTGAGGCCGTGTTTCGTACGTACGTGCCAGTAAATAACGATGTTCTATTTTTAGATGTTGACTGTTTTGTGCTCTCACATGCACACAGGCCAGAAGCATGTACCAGATACCAGGAGTAGACAACAGACAACATGCACAGAGCACGGCGTTACAGCGTTGCCGCCAACACGAGTAGGGAACATCGTGCGTGAGTGGCACATCCATCTGGGCTGTACTGCTGCTGTAGGTAGTTGTTTTATCGAAGGCTGCTGTCCGTAGTCTGCCACCTACCTTGCATTCTTTGCTGTTGTGCTGTGTGTTTATGACATATCCAGGGTCACTTTGGACCGAAATGTAAGGGCCGTTTTTATTACGTGTGCGTACGGCAATTGTTATTATATTTCTGGTGTTGCGGATTTTTGCCCCAAGCACACCACCAAACTTTTAGATATCAGATAACATGCAAAGAGAACACAAACAACACGTTGTAACCCCGCCCAGCAGCACAAGCAGCAGCAGGCAACATCACGGGCATGTGGCAGGTCCGTGCTGTACTGCTGTGGCTCCAGCAGCAGTAGTTGCTTTATCGGAGGCTATGATCCGTCATCGGTCATCTCTAGCTCTCTCCTTCTGCTGCGCTGCTGCTGTGCATGTGTATGTGCGGTGTGTCACGCACTCACTGCTGTGGACACGCACGCCAGTATATATATTTTTTGCTCTTTCGTAATATGGTCAAATGAGTGCGATGCCCGGTTATTTGTTTGAAGTCGTTAGTTCGAGACTCTCGTTCATATGTATGTTTTTCCTTTTTAGTGGGGGATAGAAATTTACTTGCTTTTTTTTCTGTAGGCCGAAAATGACTTGACCTTGGTATGCGGGGTGAAAAGGCGCACCGTGCATTGTTATCCCCTAACCCACTGTTCGAAAGACGCCCGAGGTGACGAGACTCGAAATATATCCAGTATTTAGTGTGTAAGTGTATCCAGCCCCTTAAGCCTATATCGACTGTGGATCTGCTGCACAGTTAGCAGCAGCACCACCAGCAAGCAGTGTGTTGTTGGACCTGTGGCAGCATGCATGTACCACGCAACAGCAGAGACCCCCAGCGCTACGTACTGCGTTGTGCTTTGTATTTACGTAGTGTATTTATTTTTCCCCGGGGTATTCTTCCACTCCAGAGCTTTTTGGAGCCTGTCCTGTGACCACGGACTACCCCTTATAACAACAGATCGCAGGGTCCGATACAAAAATACACACACACAGTACAGTATAGTAGGACGCCACAGCAATACAGGGCGGACGAAACTACCGCACGCGCTTCATGCTGTTTTATTGCTCTGCATTGCTCGTGTGCTGTCTGTGGCGTCTGGGTTACGCACGTACATAATACAAACTTAAAACAAACCAAAGTGAAAAACAAACCGTCATTTTTCGGCCCTGACACAAAAAATAAGTCAATTTCGACCCTCCGCACCAATACCAGGCCACAATTTCGAACCCAACACAAAAACCAAGTCACGTTTGATCCCCCACATAAAACCATGATGATTCCGACCCTAACACTGAAATCGAGTCTATTTCGATCCCCTTCTAGAACCAAGTCAACTGTGGTGCCTCTCCACACAACAAAGACATATATAAACACACTGGCGAACATAATATAATGTTTGGCGGAATCGTTAGGAAAATCTATTAAAAATATGCAGTCAATAGTAAGGGTTCCACACTATTTCCAAGTCTTTTTATCCCCAAAAGTGCGCAGGTCATCTGATACAGTTCTAAAAAATAGTATGCATGTACCCTGCATGTACGGTAATATGCAGATAATTAATAACGTCGTACTATGATGTAATATGCTTGGGTAGGATACAATATCGAATTATGTATATACGAGTTTGGTTTTCAATTCGTTCTTGCGCCACTCCCCTAGGCATGTCCCGGAGGGGAACCTTGTATATATATGTAAACAGTCTCGCAACTCGCCATAGAGGTGAAATCGTAACCGTCCGCCGGTTTTCCAACGTCGTGCGTTCTTGGTGTATGTAGGTTTGACCCTAACTTGACGATGTTCATCGGTGATGATTCCGAAACAAAATCTTGTCATTTTGGTCCAAGGATTCTTCTCCGACGAGCTGATCACCTCGCCCGCGTTCGCCTTAAAGCATTAATTCGCCATTCGTGGTGGGCACCGTGGGGCAAGTTTCGAACAAACAGTCAGGGACTACTTTCGTCTTTTGCGTTTATGCAGTTTCCACGAACGGTTGGTTAAGCCCGGCGATAGTTGAAGAGGTGCACCATGAAAGAGTATCGACTGGTCGGTGTGTCATTGCTTAGGGAAGTTTCATGTGCTCGGTATTTGTCGCCGTGAAACTTGGTGCTAGGTTGCTCTTGCTTGCCTCCATATATTGTCGATCGAACATTTAACGTCGACCGCTTAATTTTCACTCGCGTTTGGCGACCTAATGCGCAGCGGGTGTTTGTGCCCACACGACTTGAAGGTAACTATTGCGGGTGTCTATGCCGCCATCGCATACACGCGGTTGCGGCGCATCTGCCGAACACAGTGTACATGCATATGGCACATGATGAAGAACGTGCAGAACAAATGCCTAGACGCGCTCGGCAGCAAGGCAGTGCCACTAAATAATCTACTGTACTGTACTCTTGCGCATATGCTACGCCGGAGAAGGTGCGTAACATGGTCCAACGTCCAAGCATTAGTTGAGGACGTCCTCTCTGCGTTTTTTCGCGAATATTGCGCTGGGTTAGTTTATATTGAGTGGTCAATTACATTTACAGTCACGCTATCATCGTCGTCTGTCGCCGTTTTGCTTGTCCACGGGCTACAGGTCTTTGACGGGCAGTGGGCGAAAGTAATGGGCATTGTCAAGGGCTCCACGTCCGAAACGTACCAAAGAGGCTACGTTATCGGGTGGGCAAGACGGCTTTTCCCACGCGCAGGATCTCGGATTCCTCCTCGGAGGCGAACTACAATGCCATGCTTGACAGTACGATCTAAACTAAAAATTCTCCTGGGTAAACGCTTTATCCACAGGCAACAGGAGCACTGGGCCCGCTGCTACCATCAGACCACCCTGACCCTGAACAAGACGGCATCATCGAGAGAGGAGCGAATGATCGGTGTGATCAAGGCACGACACTCATTTGTCGCAGATCCACCTTGAACTGGGTGAAGTAAGAGCTGGACAGTAGGACCAGGGCCTTTGCTATGGTATCCTGCGCGGGCATCCCGCGCGTAAGTATGATGTCATGTAAATACAGTAAACGGCTCGTCAACATATTATGTTAATATAAACACCGGTTAGTAATTAGCCGGCAGCAGGCCCCTGTTAAAAAGAGAGGTCGGTAAAACTTGAAGAATTTATAGCATTTCCTCAAGTAGTTGGCATCATATGGACAGGTTGCTGACCCCGACACTAACATAGGGCGCAGTCACGTCAGGTATATATTAATATGTCCCGTGAGTCTTAGACTATGTTTTTCTCCGTACCTGCTCGCCTGAACGCCCCCCTACTGCCCTATCCGCCACAACCGAAACGGCCGCAAAGAGGTGCCACATAAAATAACTCGACGACAAAGTAACCAAGTCTTTTCCAGCCTCTGCTGAAGGAGCTAGCGAGGGTCCAGGTCAGCCACTACGCGCATACGGTGAACAGAGACAATGGTACAAAGTCCCAGTAAACTAGCCCTTACAGGTCAAGCATTGGTGCCAGTATTCGGTTACTTCTCGTCCTGAAATACATTGTTTTGCCGTGAGCGGGAAGCACCTCCCTCCCCTGGACTGAACGTAGAATTTGGTGATGAATTCAAACCTCTCTATCGATGCCAGAATTTGAAAAATGATTGTTACACGTTTCGAATTGCCATTGAACAGAAACTGAGTCGGGGATGAAGGCGAGCACTCTGTATGATACCGACGACTTGGCAGGCGGAAAGGGTGCATGCGACTAACTAAAGACGTTGGCTGAACACTGCAGTAAACATCACTATGTGTGTTGCGAGGTGCCGAAGGAGGGATGCAAGGGTGGTTATGACCCGTTGGGTAAAAACGTTTTGTGTCGGCACATCTGCAGGCGTTTTATGAACTTGTCGAACACGTGCAGATAACTGCTGTCGTTAAGGTGGTGTTCAGGTACGAACAAGAAAAAAGTGTCCACATCGTTGTAGTCGGGCCTACTGTAGTGGCTTTCAACTAAGCACTTGCTTACAGGTGCGCCATGCAGGCACATACTAGTCGCCCTCTTCACGCGCCTGAATCAACCGTCGGAGTTCAATAGCATTTGTATCCACCCTCGGTGGCGGTCGTCTAGCGATGAGTGGGCTATTCACACGGCCGCCCTAAGCGTGTTGAACGGGCATGAACGAAACACTTATAACGGTGGGTTTACTTATGACTTTAGGGGAACTAGGCATGCAGGACGACGACCATGGCAAACAAAACGCCCGAGTTTAGGTTGTCAAAGGAAAGTTGAGCGCGAACAGGAAGGAGTCGTGCATGGCCGGTGTCAGGCCTCCTGTCTGCCACTATGACCCCAATTGTCCGGAAAGCTAGGATTGGCATTACTGTAGTGGCGAGGTTCTTGCGGGACGTGTAAGCGCTAATTCGCGATCCTCTATTTCCTGACGATCCTTACGGTCCACCCCATTTGTCTGTTGAAAACAGGAAGGAAAGTAGCTGCCACACTCAACTGCTGGTGGACCCAGTACAGCGAGGCTACGCGTCGGACTGGGGTGGATGACAGGGCTGCTGGTATGCTGTATATACAACAAAACCCAACCCGGAGAGTTCGAATTCGGAAATACTTGACGTCGAGGGTAAAATATCTAACGGCTCGACCTCAAAGTATTTGTCAGCGGCGAGCGGCGGGGAGGAAGAGGCGAAAAGGCAAGCCGGGGGCCGTCAAGAACGAGAAATACGCGTGAGGTTAACGTGCAATTGTGTGTGTACCGGTGTGCACGTCGGGGGTGGGGGGAAACGTTTTGCCGCATATTGGTGGTTTCAAAGAGGGTATGGCGACCCCACCGTGTACGCCATCCCGGCTTTTTTATAACGGTATAAGAATTGTGTCGGAACAGTTTTATATGTGACTTACTATGAAAATGTTTGAGGAGGGGATAGTTGGCCGGTCCTTATACCGCAAGGCGGGAATATGAAAGAAGGTTGTGTTTGTCGTTTGTCGTTTGTCGTTTGAAAATGGGTTTCTTCGCCCACGAAAGCACCTGGTTTGAATTATAATAGAGTAAGTGCTGGAAAATATGTATAAAATGTTTACATTCGTACTTTTTTTGGTATGGGAGGTGGCCTGGGACACGGTACCTACCCTACCTACCACCCGCAAAGGGCCGAGAGCGTACAAAAGCTGTGGTGCTTATGGGAGTCTTTTTTCGGACGCCCCCGGTATATAACACATCAACATATCCCGCACCAGGTATACATCATCTGTCGCCATACCTGCAACAAAATAGGTGACACGAACCCGCCACAAGGCTAGAAGGCATTGGAGGACAAGGATCTTTCCGGTTTATGAGGCATTGGGGGGGGTATGGTATATGCTGTTGTTGTGGGGCCGGCAATGTCGCGCTGTCAAGCAAAAGTTACGAAGCTAACCAAGCGGATGGCGTCTACGCCGAACACCCTGCACCCACTATGTGTGCATGGACCAATCAAGCAGGCAGCGGCTGCTCTAAAACCCTGCACCCTCTGTGTGTGAATAAATTCAATAAGCGGGAGGCGTCAGCTCTAAACACCTTGCAGCCTTCGAAGGGAATAACAGCGGGCGATCCCACTTGCCAATTACGCGGGTACTCGAGTATTCTCGTACAGGTTAAGTTCATCAGTAGTACCTGGTATCGTACTATACGTAGATGGGTTTAGTCTGGAGGTGCGTGCAGGTAACAAGTACCTCGACGAGGTACGTGTGCTGCATTTACCCCCATGATATCCAGGTGTTGTACCCGCCGGGTACCCGCCGAGTTCCGGTCATCCTGGGTACACCTCTACTGCTGTATGTACGTACTCGTATATACACCCGGTAGTACTACACGCAGCATGACTGCTGTCTACAGCAGTGGTGCAGTAGGTGAAACATATCACCCTCGCTCTCACCGCCTTGCTGTCGTGCATCCCCCATCGGCTTCAAGCAGAAGACACAGCGTGTCGAGCTCGAGTTGTCTGAGCCTCTCCCCTAGCAGCTATTAATATCTGCTTTGCTGCTGCTGCTGCTGCTGCTGCTGCTGTTGCTGCTGTGTAAACGCGGCCAAGTCTCTATAATACCAGACACCTGGTAGCGTGAACCACGCAGCAGCCTACAAGTATGTAGCAGTATTAGTAGAAGCAGACCCGTGTCAACGATGATGGTGAATCGTCGAAACTCTGCTGACTGGTACCTGGGACCTTCCCAATGTGTCAACGTTCCAGCAGAAGAGGAAGGGAGCGATCAAACACGTGAGTGAATGGAATCACCTTGGGAGGGGTACGAGTCTCGTGAGTGAGGGCCACACCACCACCACCACCACCACCACTACCACTCTGGAGTTTCACCACATCCTACACCTCACAACACCAGCCACCAGCAACAAACCCGCACAAGCCCACCGAACTTCGAGAACAGCAGCAGCAGTAACAATATATGACAGGCTGGGGACGAAGGTTCCTGTGGTCACCGACAGCTATTCTACGAAAAAAAAGTGGAAGAACCCGGCGGGATTATTTCCGATCGAACATCGAACACTGCCACCTGAACACTGCTGGTGCTGTCCACATGCTACGGGCACACGGGGTATCTGGAATTTGCCAGAATTTGCGAGGAATGTTTTTAGAAATTTTGAAATACGCGGGGACTATTTGGTACCTTGAGACCTTGCCTACGTACTGCTGTAGCAGGGGCGCCCGGAACATTTTTTTTTTGTCAACACCCCCCCCCCCCCAAAAAAAAAGTCAGAAATAAAAACAAAACGGCGATTACACTATTATCATGTTATACCAGGTATTAGCGAGTGGTAGTAGTGCTGCTCCGTTTTGTTTACAATTATAACCATTTGGGGGGGGGGCAAGGGCGTCCCGAAACGTATTTTTTCGACACCAAACTATCTAAAATGGTCAGAATGGAAAGACAATACCATTTTGGATCTGAAATTCTCAGAATGGAAAAACAATCCCATTTCAGATCAAAAATGGTCAGAATGGAAAAACGATACCATTTAAGATATTTTATACAGTATTAGTTAGTTAGGTGTCGAAAAAACACTTTTCGGACGACCTCGGGGGGGGTGACGACAAATGCTTGGATATTCTTCTCCCTCGTTCGCAAAATAAATTAATTATAAAGTAGTTAATTAATTAATTTCATCTACCCCCATCCACACTATCATTATACTCATCGTGTGCCCGAACTCCGAAAATAATTAATTAAGGGAAATGGTATTTGGGGGTATACCCCTGGTTTTACGACCGTTTGGGGGTAGGGTCAAAATGCGCCCGCGGAACGTGCTCCCGCGGGCCCAAACAGGCCTCAAATGGCATCATTCCGAAGGCCTGGCGAGATGCCCGAAGCCCATGCCAAGCACGCACACAACTTTGATTTTTGGGAAATGGTCATTTGGGGGTATACCCCCTGGTTTTACGGCCATTTGGGGGTAGGGTCAAAATGCGCCCGCGGAACGCGCTCCCGCGGGCCCAAACAGGCCTCAAACGCCATTCCGAAGCCCTGGCGAGATGCCCGAAGCCCATGCCCAGCACGCACACAACTTTTATTTTTTTTCAGGCACGTCCTTGCGCCTAACGGGACGGCGGCGCACGAGGGAGCAAACGAAGTCCCCCCTTTGACCACCTCTTGGGGGGGGGTAACCCCACGTACCTACTAAATTTATCTACTCCCCCCGATTGACCACTTTTTTCACCCCGTTTGACCAAAACCATACCCCCTTTTGACCATCTGCGACAGCCCCAAAAACGACTACAGCAGTACGTATCCACGTCACCGCCCAACAGCCCGAATAGATCACGGGACGGAATACCCAGAACTTGCGAGTAGTCGGGATCGTTTGCCTCCCAAGAAATAAATTTCGGCACAACTATACAAATCAAATCTTTATAGACGATATGAAGATATCGGCTCTTCTGAGAAAACATGACGGTGATGGGGGAATCAGAACACATACGAGTACGTGTATACTCGGCGTATGGGTCGTGAGTTGCTGGGTGCTTGGTGCTTGGTGCTTGGTTGCTATGGTGATGGGGGAATCAGAACACATACGTATATACTCGGCGTATGGGTCGTGGGTTGCTGGGTGCTTGGTGCTTGGTGCTTGGTTGCTGGGTGTGATCCTGGCGATCTGTACTCGAACACACCAGCCTGCCGTCGGGGATGGATACGTTGGGGACGGGAGGAAAGCACTTCTCAAGAAGACTAACGACCGTCGTTGCGCCTGATGTTGGTCGTGTCCCAAAGACCCCTCCCGTCCAACAACCCAACACCGCGCATCCATGACCCACAGCACCCAGGAACGAAGCACCAAGCACCAAGCACCCAGAAACTCACGACCCATACACCGAGTATACACGTACTCGTATGTGTTCTGATTCCCCCATCACCGTCATGTTTTCTCAGAAGAGCCGATATCTCCATATCGTCTATAAAGATTTGATTTGTATAGTTGTGCCGAAATTTATTTCTTGGGAGGCAAACGATCCCGACTACTCGCAAGTTCTGGGTATTCCGTCCCGTGGTCTGTTCGGGCTGTTGGGCGGTGACGTGGATACGTACTGCTGTAGTCGTTTTTGGGGCTGTCGCAGATGGTCAAAAGGGGGTATGGTTTTGGTCAAACGGGGTGAAAAAAGTGGTCAATCGGGGGGAGTAGATAAATTTAGTAGGTACGTGGGGTTATCCCCCCCCAAGATGTGGTCAAAGGGGGGACTTCGTTTGCTCCCTCGTGCGCCGCCGTCGCGTTAGGCCCAAAGACGTGCCTGAAAAAAAATAAAAGTTGTGTGCGTGCTTGGCATGGGCTTCGGGCATCTCGCCAGGGCTTCGGAATGGCGTTTGAGGCCTGTTTGGGCCCGCGGGAGCGCGTTCCGCGGGCGCATTTTGACCCTACCCCCAAATGGCCGTAAAACCAGGTGGTATACCCCCAAATGACCATTGCCCTTGATTGTTTATCTGGCATGTCCTTGGACCTAACGGGACGGCGGCGCACGAGGGAGCAAGCGAAGTCCCCCCTTTGACCACATCTTGGGGGGGGATAACCCGACGGACCTACTAAATTTATCTACTCCCCCCGATTGACCACTTTTTTCACCCCGATTGCCCGAAACCATACCCCATTTTGACCATCTGCGACAGCCTCAAAACCGACTACAGCAGTACGTGTCCACGTCACCGCCCAACAGCCCGAATAGACCACGGGGCAGAACACCCAGAACTTGCGAGTAGTCGGGATCGCTTGCCTCCCAAAATCTCGGCGGAACTATATAAAAATCAATTTTTTATAGACGACATCAAGATATCGGCTCTTCTGAAAAAATGTCGGCTCTTCTGAGAACACATTACGGTGATGGGAGAACCAGAATACATACGCGCAGTAGTTGCTCCGCGTATGAGTCGTGGGTCGTGGGTTGCTTGGTGCTTGGTGCTTTGATGCTGGGTGCTGTGGTGGGGGCAAAGCGCCAGAAGCGATGCCCAGACCATATTGGCTCGACATGGCAGGAAAGAGTTGGTCCACCTGACTCTACGGTCAAAGCCACTGCGTGTCTGTGCTGTGTGTTGGACGGCAGGCTGGTGTGTTTGAGTAGGATCACCCGGCAACGAAGCATCAAGCACCCAGCAACCCACGACCCACGACTCATACGAGGAGAAACTACTGCGCGTATGTATTATGATTCTCCCATCACCGTCATGTTTATTCAGAAGAGCCGATATTTTCACATTTTCACAGAATAACCGATATCTTCATATCGTCTATAAAAAATTGTTTTTTATATAGTTCCGCCGAGATTTTGGGAGGCAAGCGATCCCGACTACTCGCAAGTTCTGGGTGTTCCGCCCGGTGGTCTAGTCGGGCTGTTGGGTGGTGACGTGGACACGTACTGCTGTAGTCAGTTTTGAGTTTTGAGGCTGTCGCAGATGGTCAAAAGGGGATATGGTTGCGGGCAATCGGGGTGAAAAAAGTGGTCAATCGGGGGGAGTAGATAAATTTAGTAGGTACATGGGGTTATCCCCCCCCAAGATGTGGTCAAAGGGGGCACTTCGCTTGCTCCCTCGTGCGCCGCCGTCCCGTTAGGCCCAAGGACGTGCCTGAAAAAAAACAAAAAGTTGTGTGCGTGCTTGATATGGGCTTCGGGCATCTCGCCAGGCCTTCGGAATGGCGTTCGAGGCCTGTTTGGGCCCGCGGGAGCACGTTCCGCGGGCGCATTTGGACCCTACCCCCAAATGGCCGTAAAACCAGGGGGTATACCCCCAAATTACCATTTCCCATTAATTAACTCTATTTCCGGTACGAAATAATAACATTCTTCTCCCTCTTTCGTGAAATTCATTAAGTATTATTACACACATTCGCACACACGTTTTACTCCCATTTGGGTATTCTTCTCCCTCATTCGCTAAATTAATTAGTTATACCCCCCCATACCACGAACAACCTACCGAAAACATGTTATTGCATGTTATTGTATTGTATTGTATTAGTTCCCCTTCTTTCGGTAAATTAATTTATTATACCCCCTCATACCCCGAACAACCTATATACCAAGGGTGTGCGCGGATCTGAATCCCATACACCCCACTACCCCCCCCCCCCCCCAAACGGAAGGGTCCAGTTCTTAGGGGTTAACCTAAAAAAATCGGAGTACGTCGTACCATTCTTGGTTTTTATTTGCAATATAAATTTAGCGTATGATAAAGCCATGGGATTGTTGATCGGGCTGCGCTTTTTGTTTTCGCTCAAAATCATTAAAATTTTTTAATGACTTACAAATTGTACTATTAATAATACTACTATTAGTATGGAGCTCCTCAAGTGAAGAAGGCACCTCAGAAGGAAAAAAAAATGGTGCTGCGCCTCTGTCTCTATTATACCTTAACATGAGGCTGGAAAAAAAAAAGAAAAAAAAAACACCCCCCTTTCCCTTCTTGAAGGCTCTCCTATCAATACTATCGCGTTGTAGACGCATGCTACGATAGAGGTGCACCATGTTTTTTCTGAGCTCCCCACTTAAGGGCCCGTATTAACGAAGACAGCAGGAAATTCAATTTGGGAAATAAAATCCTATTTGAATGTGATTTCGCAAAAAAAAATGGTTTGCGTCCTATGGGGAAATAGTGAATTGCTCGTTCAAATATTCCTGAAATAAAAAAACTCAGCATGCGTCACAGCCTGGGGTGAAAAAAATCGACGAGAGGAGACGAGAGGGAAGGCATGCGTCGGCGCGTGCGCGCCGCCGCCAGCATACGTTTGCTTTCGGCGGCCCAGGCTAGGAAGCTATCGCTCTCAGGGTCTCCTGGGCGGGCGTAGGGATCCCTGAAACGCCACGGGCGAGACAGGGACGGCGATGGTGCTATCAAAGTCTTGAACGTATTCTGCTGTTTTCGCATCGATAGCTCGGTTTTTGGTCGGGTTGGCACATCGAGCTGGTTGAAAAGTTGGGATTGCGACCGCCATGATTGCTTTTGAGGCGCTTACGCCGGGGTACGATGTTCTATGGTCTGTAAGCGTGGGCGCGGCTGTTGTCCCGGTGGCCTCGCGTCGTGGTTCACGCGTTGTCGCCTCGGTCGTGGTCATCGATGCGGCCAAGAAATGACCAGATTGTGCCGGGGGCGTTGCCCACCGTGGACATCCCGGTCCAAGTCGTGCCAACTCCTCAATCTGATTTGAATTCTACCAAAAGAAGGTCCTGGGACCTTCTTGGTTTTTTCGTCCAATTCAAATTGCTTAGACCCCAAGATCCTAATCTTTGATGCTGGTGCGTGTGTTGACCAATGAAAAGCGAATTTGAATTGTATTTTTTCCAAATTGAATTTATTTTATATTCGTTAATATGGGCCCTAAGGAGCGTCCTACCTCACCGAAAAAAATGATTTTGGAGGAAAATAAAAGTGCTGCCGGATGAGAAATCTCATGGCTGAAGTATACTCTGAAACATTATTCGTCACAAAAATGAAAGTCCGACGAATTTGGGTGAAGGATCCCGATCGTTCAGAAAACGATTCGGCCAAAAAGTGCTACCAGGTACCTCTACCGTAGCACGCGTCTGTGCGTAGTGGTCGCAGCAAGTTATGTGAGGCCTGTGTAACAGTATGGGCTTACTAGACACACCTGTGCAACGGGATACTCTGTGTCTCACCTACTAGTCTTATTTCACCTGCATGATGCGTGATAAAAAAAGTTACGAGGCTCTCACTCACACTTTTCGTGTTCTCGGCACGGGCAAGCGCCGTCAGCGGGGTGCTATATGACGCAACAAGTACTTTTCTCTGGCTAAACATATGGTGTAAGAAACGAGCCATCCCACGGTAGGGGCGCAGCATAATTTTATGGGCTCCTCACATGAAGAGCTCAATATCTCACCCCAAACATGACTTCGGAAACATTCGCTCGCGCAACCCGACCAAACCTTCCAATGCGGAAGTCCAAAAACAAATATACCAGAAAAATAATAATAGTATCGGGCTGTTACGCACGTGAGCAGCCCAACCGGTCAGAAAATAGTGAGCCTAAGACCGATGCCAATGGGAACGCGATCTTAAATATTTGAATTGTTGTGTTTTACACTATTTCAGCGTCTTTAGCTCGCGGGGAACTTAACATGAGGCTTTCTACCGTCAGGACCATGTATTTGTTTTTGCAAGAGCTTTCCAATGCAGGTGGTAGTTCATACAGGGTATAAATAACAAATGTGAAGAAATGCTTGCGAGGGAGCAAGATTTCGCTGAGCTTCCAAAGATTGGCCCAATTTTTGACGAGATTGGGATGTGTGCCAGTTTTGAGCCAATCTTCGGATTTGTTTCGAAATGTGAGTTCCTCTAAAATATTTGAAGCCATACCCTGTATGAACTACCACCTGCATTGGAAAGTTCTCGCGAAAATAATGACATAGTCCTGACGGTAGAAAGCCTCATTTTAAGTTCCCCGCGGGCTAAAGACGCTGAAATGGTGTAAAAAACATCAATTCAAAGATTCATGATCACGTTCCCATTGGCATAGGTGGTACCCCTACCGTGGGATTGTTGAACGGCAATACAGCAGTATACCAGGTACACACCAGGTAAGGAATCAGATGGTGCCGGCACGAAACAGAAGACCTTGAGCATGGAGGCTATATTGACGTTTCTTTACAACGGGCGCCCACTGCTGCCGTGTGGGGAGCACTACCCTGCGAGTACTGGGAGTATGATCAGCACAAAAACCCGAGAACGAGCATGAGCTTGCTGCTGTGTGTGCTACAACCGGGGATATAAAAAAGCGGTCACTCATCCCCCCCCTGGGCCAACCAGTGTGCTTGTTTAATCTGCCGTCTGTTGTAGTGTGGGGGTGGAGGCTGGACCAGCACTATCCGGATAACCAGCGGTAAATCAATTACAGTATAAGAGAAACGTAAATATTTACCAACGAGTATATAGCATCGCGACCCCCTCGACCTCTCCCCGCCAGTACCCATGCGGGCAATGAAAGGAAAGGAGAGATGGTTCATGGATGCTCCTGGCAAGCCATATTGGGTTCGCCTGCGTGAATATGTGACCGTGTAGGAGGAGATAAAGACGTACCCGTCGCTTCACAACACGATGAAGGCTCGCCCTTGCAAACCAGTGGTCGCATTTGACTCCAAGCACAAGTTGCATGGTGACCATGCTGTACATATAGAGTTCGGGACGGGTCTGACCTGGTAAACCATCAAGGAGTTTGAAACTGCATACGGCAGGGAGAAGAAACACTAGAATCAGTGCCTTGCCGCAATAGGATGTGCTTTATATATTGTCTGAGTTGGAGATACCTCGACACCATTAGTGGGAGCTCCTGCTTTTATCGACCTTCAAGCCTCCCCCACACGATGTGCCAGGAGGTGTCGAGGGGAGCGATAAGTTTCTTCCCCCCTCCCACCGCCCACTCCCGTTATGTCAACATCGACTGCTGCAAGTCTGCATCGTCTTTATCATCAGTTGTCTGATTTACAATGGTATGGGCGTGGCCGTCTTCGAGTTGATAGGGCGGCCTACAGCAGTACGTAAAATATTCGTTTCCGCTCGCCGAAGGCGCTCCGCAACAACCCAACCTATTACGGGGGGGCATAGTAAATAGGACCTACGGTAAAGGCGAAAACCTATATATTTACCTATTTTTGCTCACAATATTTGTTCCTATTTACTATGGTCCTCCGTAATAGCAGCTTAGACTTACCTGGAAAGCACGTGATAGGCGTCACGTTTGAGTCCGCAGACTAGATTGGAGGACTTAGAGATGAGGCAGTCTAGCTAAGGCGGGGTTGCTACACGTTCTCGTTGCCTCCCTTTCGATATTTCTATACAATGGTGTCTGTAGCGCCAGCTTGATAAAACGGTTGTGATGTCCATCTATCGACAACTAGCTGTACCTGGTTCAAGGGGCATGCTGCGGCGGATCCCTTTCGTTTGGGGCGTGAACTGAACTTCTCATGTTAAGGGGGCGATGACAAAACGGATCGTAGTCGGGGAGCAGACCCATACAAAACAAACTGTTTTAGGGTTGTCGGCGGTTAATCGTTTGGAAGTATTGGTAACACGCCATGTATACGCCTATCTTGCGCCCTTCTACGTAGTATTTCCGCTCATTTGCATCATTAATGGCGTCCTTCTCCTACTTCATTATTATGACCAGCAGGCGCAACCCTTACCCGACCGCGTACCCACCGCCACTCCCCCATACCGTCGCTATAGACTGAAGAACATAGCTCTGCCGTGGTTCAAAGTCAGCTAACGACCTCAGGAAAAGAGAGGGGTGGTTCACAAGATATGAACAATTGCGCTCGAAACATGTCGATTGTACTAGGCGAAACTAGAAGTGTTCATGCTATGATAGTGTACATGGCGGCAGTAGCTGAAAGTAGATGAGCACCTTTTTAACAATCCAGACCATTTATTTTCAGCTACATTGCCACACTGACGTCGCTGACGATGTAGTGTGTCTCTTTCGAGCGCGAGCCGCTGGTATGAGCGCGTGTGTCAAACCTTGTCTAAGGGCTTTTGATTTCCCAGATATGTGGCTAGGGTGCTGGTTGACAAGTTATTTTTTGCCGATGTTGCGTCAGCTGGGGCTAGGACCGAACACCTTTCAAGCAGGTGGTGCATCGGCCGAGTCAGAAAACTTGTGAAGATATAGTTTGTCCCACAGTACCTGGGTTCGCGGCTGGCGGTAGGGAACGCAAACAGCTGTAGCTGGCAGGAAAACGATATAAAGTATACGCAACCTCGTTGGGAGTACCAAAACTGGCTCTATGCTAGCCGAATGATTTGTCGCGTACGTAAGCTGCACAGAATGTGCTTTGCTTCAAGAATCCTTGATACGAAGGATGCGCAAAGGCGAGGGGTGCGCGGGTTCGATCGCGCGCATCATATGTATGGAAGAGTTCAAGGGAAAACGATGCCGTAAAAGGTTAAGCCAGAGTTGCACGGTATATCGGAGCGCGGTTAGTGTACGCAACTCGACGCTGATCAATGACGCGGGTTTTCCAGGCGCGGTACGCAGTGGTTTCAAGAGAATTGCACGCGTGTTGTGTGACGGCCTCATTGCACGCGTGACGTTACGGGACGAAACTCATAATGTTGACGGGGTGCTGTCTGGATAAACCAGGCATCTCTGTAGCGAAAGCCGCCCAGGGAATCACCCTGTACATTATGTTTGATAATTATTAACTATTGTTGTGAGGAAATATATATGCTACAGGACCGTCTTGAGGGAATGGGATCGTACTTTTCGCTTTGAGCACAATAACACCCCCCCTGCGCTAATCCAACGACGGTGCACAAAAAGTCTACTTCTAACCGCGGAGTGCTACGACGACCAAGCTCGAACCAGTCCAGGGGTGTTCGGCGTTTACCAAAC
This sequence comes from Saccharina japonica, assembly GCA_008828725.1. Taxonomy (NCBI): domain Eukaryota; class Phaeophyceae; order Laminariales; family Laminariaceae; genus Saccharina; species Saccharina japonica. Next base: position 87,732 of record MEHQ01001123.1, on the reverse strand, counting down.
AATTGGAACAAGATGCATCACTGCATTTCTTCTAGCCAACCCACCAACCAACCGACCATCCCACACTATATCGGGGACAAACCCGCACCTTTCCTGTATGTAGTATCTCGTACACAGGAGCGCTCACCATGTACCAAGATGAGGTTGGAGCACTAACAACACGCTTGATTCATATAACTGAGAGCCACTACGACTAAGCTCGAAGGTCCATAAACGGCCTTCCCATCAAACCAATGGACTACGATCCATAACTACATGATGATGACGATCAACAAGCCGAATGACATCCCATTCTTAATTTTCAAACAAATGCGCCTCAGCTATCCGAACGTCGGAGGGCAACTGGTTTCCTTTTAACCGAGCAATGCTACTAACAAATAGCTTGACGCACCATGAGTGAATTGGACTTTCACCCAACCAACCCCTGTATCATCGTGTATAACAAAGCAACCTGGGTCAAGTTCTAGCGCTACGAATCCGACTGCAAAAGTCGTCTCCAACTACCGTGCAGCTAGCCTTCTGGTTGTAAGGTAACACACGAAGCTAGATCACGATACTATGTGACACAACACGTGTGAGCAGACACCCCAACCCCCAAAAAGCAAAACCTGGTTGCGATACACGAAGTCGAAAACTATGTCTGTGCACACATTCTCAATCTGACCAACATCACGGCGTTCGCGCTCAACCTTCAACTCGAAATACGTCAAATATATTCCTTGCGATGAGTGCCAATTTGACTCTGTGCGCTCATCATGTAAGTGTCCAAATCCTCCATATTCGTTGGTGTACTGCGTCACTGGCTTTGTGTTTGTGGGGGTCGACTTCCAAACCCCTGAAAACCAACACAGCACCCCGCACAACTAAAAACGACAACATTATTATCCCCAAAAACTAGAACGGACGAACCATACCGTAGAGCTCATCCATAAATTGGCGTTACATAACTCTTTTCCCCGCTATTAATAAAAGTTCTAAAGACGCCGGCCAAACAGCCTTCGGCATTTGAATAACCCTACACTCGCACTTGAGGTTTGGTAAATGTCCCAGTGGCGAGGTATCATCATAACATACCTGGCTACGCTTCAGGTGACAATCATGGCACTCAAACCCAAAAGACAGCCTTCGCAGGGAGGCAGGCCATGCAACTCCATCGAGCGGCTGGTTGAAGCGGTATCCGAACGACAGCTCTTGCAGATTGCCTGGCCATACCGCTTCGTTGATTGGATGATTGAAATAATCACCGTTAAAAGATAGTTTCTGCAGGCCCGCCGGCCACACCACTCCAGCGACGGGTTGATTAAAGCTCCCCCCGAGATATAGCTCTTGCAACGAAACCGGCAACGTCACTCCCGCGATTGGTTGACCAAACCCTGTTCCCCAAACCCCTCCAAGAGACAGCTTTCGTAACGAAGCCGGCCACGCCACGCCCGCGATAGGTTGGTCAAACGAATTGCCTAAGTTCAACTCCTGGAGGAAGGCCGGCCACAACACGCCTGTGATAGGATGGTTGAATTTTTCCCCGAGGGATAGCTTCTTCAGAGATGCGGGCCACTCCAATCCGTCGATTGGCTGGTTCCGGGTACTGCCGAAAGAAAGCTCTTGCAAAGAGGCTGGCCAGGAAACTTCAGCGATACGTTGGACGGGCCACCCGACTGAACCATCAGGTACGTGGAAGGTGTCGGTTAATTCCTGACGATGGGGAGGCCACGGTACTCCAGCGATAGGGTCATAAAACTTCCCCTTGAAATATGACAACCCGAACGCTAGCAGCCGCAGCGATGCCGGCCATTCTATGCCGGAGATAGGCTGGTTAAAGTATTCTCCGAAAGACAGCCTTTGCAGGCAGGCCGGCCATGCAACGCCATCTATGGGTTGGTTAAACGAACGCCCGAACGACAGCTCTTGGACGCCGGCCGGCCACGCGACGTCGGCGATGGGGTGATCAAACCAACCTTTAAAGGAAAGCTTTAGCAGGCCGGCCGGCAATGATATCTGAGCTATAGGCCCATCAAAGTCATAGCCGAATGCTAGCACTTGCAAGGAGGCTGGCCAGGTTACTTCCTCGATAGGCTCGTCGAATGATTGTTTGAATGTTATCTCCTGCAAGGAAGATGGCCACGCCACTTCCGCAATAGGTTGGGCAAAATGGTCCCCAAACGACACCTTCCGTAACGATGGAGGCCACACGACCTCAACGATAGGTTGGTTGAACGAGTACCCTAACGATAGACGTTGCAGAGACACCGGCCAGGCGACGTTGTTGATGGACTGACGAAAGCTATCTCCCATTGACAGCTGTCGCAAGTTTGCAGGCCATACAACGTCAGAGATGAGCTGATCAAAGCCACTTCCCATCGACAGCCGTCGCAGGGAGGTAGGCCACACGACGTCATTGATTGGATGGTTAAAACTGTAACCAAGCAATAGCTCTTGAAGCAATGCTGGCCACGTCACGTTGTCGATGGGCTGGTTAAAGGCACCTTCCAACGACAACGATCGCATGGAGGCCGGCCACACCACCGCATCGATCGGTTGATCAAAGGATCTCCCGAACGAGATATTCTCCAGGGAAGCCGGCCAGGTCACTTTAGCGATTGAGCGGTTGAATTTTCCCTCGAACGACAGCGACTGGAGTGAGGCCGGCCAGCCAACGTCGTCAATTGCTTCGTCGAACTTATCTCCAAGGGAAAGATTTCGGAGGGACGCAGGCCACAAAACAAAGTTCACACTGTCTCCGGCTGAGAAACACGAATTCCTAATAATCGTCTGCCTCAAACCTCCCCATATTTCCGTATCAGCCCATTCCCGTTTAGTCTTCGTACGGACGGCCCATGTCGCACTACGCATCTTAACGGCCGGTACGCGCTGCTCCGGAGCCAGAGATTCCGCCCCGATGCTGGTCGCCTGTGCCGATGGGCCCCCCATGGCTAACAAGCTCCGCGGGGTGCCGCTTCCTATTCGTACATGCAGTGTGGCGTGTGCCCGGCACGCTTTGCAGAACGCCAGTGACGCCAGTTGCAAATGCTTCGTGGAGACGTACCCGGCGTGGTTATCTTGCGCATGTGCTTGATTCAAAGTGACCGTGACGGCTTCGAGGCACCGGGTGTTCCCTGATACACGTGTTGCATTGAAAAAATAAACGGAACACGAAAAAGAAAACCGTATGATGTCGTCAGGAAATACAATCGGATTGGGGTGAACGTTTGTAACTGGAATGGGCGAGACGTCAATACCTACTGAGAAAACAACCACTGCCTGTATTTTACGCGCGAGTGTAGTTTCTGTCTGACAAAACCTGGAACCGCTGTGCTGCAGCGGTCCCCTAACAAACCGTGCGCTAAATTCTACCACGGATACTGCTTTCATGTTTTCGAAAATGGAAAGTTTCACATTTTGGTGGCAGCAAATCAGTTGTGGGCGTAACGTCGACTGGTTTGTGAAGAATCTCAGATACCTGGTATACCGGTGCAAAGTACGGTACGAGTTTTGCAACCACAAAACCGGCGATACTAAAAATTAAACTCAAGCGAGAGAACATTCCCGGTAGGGGTGGCGGCGAGTTTTCGAAGCTCCTTACGTGAAGAGGCCAATATGTACTACGGGAACCGTAACTTAGGGGAAGTTTGTTCGTGCAAGCCGACCTACTTTGCCTTTTTTTGCGCTAATATAGTTCCAAAACAAACATACTTCAGTAGTACAGACGTGATACTAGCCCAGCAGTTTAAAACACTTTAGGAGCTCAAGCGGTCATGACATATTGATCAAAAACAAAAAACGAAAAAAAGTCTAAGAAGGCAAATGGTGCAACCCTCTACCATGGTACCAGGGGATTAGTCCACCACAAAGAAAAACAACGAGTTAACATAGCGCGCTTCAGCCACTTCCGCCGCTCGATTGCAGACGGCCTTGGAGTAAAAAGTACCGAGTATTGTTAGTCAGGGTACGTAAATATTTACAGTTTTTTGTGTGTACCGTAGGTCCTATTTACTTGATATCCCCCATAATAGATGTGGCGACCGGCGATATTGGTGCGGCGAGTTAGGTGAGGCGCGTGGGTCTCTGGCGGCACGAAGGTAGACCTCTGCACCAGCGGGTTCGACCTGAGCTTGACAAAGCGCATATCACGAGAACGCATGCTGCGTTTTCCGCCGAAACATGGATTGCTGGAGGCAAGACGCCGCACGTGGCTGATATAGGCCACCTAGATGATGGCTTAGGCTAGGACCATCGGTCGTGGTCGAGAAACTCACGTTGGTTTTCCCTACCTTACACCATGTGATCGCTCTTCTCAAGTTGGTCTATAGGGTGCTTACTCGCGGCATGTTGTGGTGACTAAGCACGGGCCAGAGGATAAACGAAGTCCCAACCACGAAAGGGCTCCATTCCACAGCCGAAAACTGGACGGAAAATAACCTGAACTAGCGATGAGGCTGTCTTTAGATGGGAACGACGACGCGCGGAAACAGCCTGACATGGAACCCGGTGCAATTCGTGGCACTCAGGGGCGAACGAGGTGGATTGTTATAATGACGGGTAGAGGGTATACCAGTTTCTGACTAGCGTGAAGCGCAACATAAGCGCCGCCGCCATGCTATGAGTCTAGAGGAGGATCACTTACAAGCTGGGTGGATCGGTGATGGCGAAGCGTTCGGCGATATAATCACAATCGGAGATGGCATCGAAGGTGGGAAGATGGACTACATAATGCATGGTGTACGTGAGAGTGAACGTGGATTGCCATCTACCAAACTACCACTCGTGATGGAAACCAGTGTGAGCACAGGCGAAGCCTTGGCAAGGCGCACAAGATGGGTAGGGGCAGCCCGGAGTGGTCTCCTTGGCGTCTGGATGGCAACGTTTGGTAGCTATGTGTGCATATGTTTGTCGTGGATAGGCCGGCGCGAGCTCCACACGAAGACGGGGAACGGTGGCAAGGTTGGCAAAAAGCAGACAGCAAAACTAAACAATGCTGGTCGAACATCCCGCCCAAAACCACACACCTATACCGGAATGACGTGATCGAACAATATATACGGTACACTAAATACTTCGTCAGATTTAGCCAAACATGGCATCAACCGTCGACACGCAGCCGATAACCACAAGGGTTTTCCGATGACTACGTTTTTGTGGTAGCACGTTGTGGCGAAACTATTTATGACTAATGGGGCTCCTCAAACCGATATCGTCCGAATGTCATATGTAGTTTGCAGGTTTATAGGGTTTCCCCTAACGATCAAACAAAACGAATCTCCGTGTTATACGTCGGTCTTAAAACACTCCACTTTTGCGGTCTAATCGTAAAAAGAATAACAAAACCGGCTCGTAGTAGACAGCGGAGGATAGAAGCGAGAGGGTGAACCCCAGTAGTAACCAAAATTGATTTATAAAAAGCCCAACTCTGCCTAGAGCACCACACACAGGACGAGACTGTCTCTACGCGCTGGTGCCGTGGCTGCATGAGTAGAGCAAAGGCGATGCTGCGTATTCCCGTGTTTGGGGGGCGGGTGAACGCTTCTGCAGTCGTGATCGGCGGGAGGTGGCCTCCAAAAAGAGCAACCATGCTCTGCTCGTATTCAGGACCACCGGGCTGGCTAGTATAGAGAAAGCCCTACCTACTTACTGCGATGACGACAACACGAGTAGCAGGGGCAATGCGGAGCTAAGTTGCAGCAGGAGCCGCGATTGCTGCCGTATTCGGTTGTGGTATCTGCTGCACTGTCGCAGACCAAAGATCCAAAGTATAGCTTGGGACAACGGACGATTCACTCGGATCTTTACACAAAATTGTAGGTATATTTAGGTTTCGGAACACAATAAAAACTATTTTAACCTTAACGATATAAAAACTAAACAAAGTAGATACTTTTCAAACAAACAAAAACACTTATGGGCTCCATGTTAGGCCTACGAGTATAGCCTTGCTAACGAAGTGATCACCAGGAGACGTGTATTTCTGCATATGCGGTAAACCGTATCCTTTTGTTGATATGCCTATGTAGGTTTTGGGGTGTTTCCTCGGCTCGCGCCTATAACTGTTCTCAAGCTCAGTTTCGGATGAGGTGTAGACAGTGGTTGTTTGGATATTTGGGCGAACCATTTTACAGACACGCCTCGGAGTGGTCAGTTCAGACAAAGCAAAACATGAAAACAGAATGGAATATGTATATCTTTCAACGGAAACGCCTGACTAAGCTTAACCTTTGTGGAGGCCTGTGGTTGGTCGGGATCTCTTCTAGCACCAGCCTTGGGCCATCATCAACAAACGGGATCTGTAACCCTCTTCCGCGGACCATTACGGTTAGCCTAATACCTATTTTGTCGCGTTCAAGTATGCATTGCATGCGGAATTCTTGGCTACGCAATTTGGTGCTTCATCCATGAACCCCAGCTTGTCCTTCTCTTTCTACGCGGAGAAGGGTGGGCTTCTACTGAAGTACCAGTATTATGTTCAGAAAAGTAAACTCGTGTTTGTAGACACACGAAGAATTTTGCGGATAGAGTGGTGCTTAATTCCAACGAAGATGTAAGAAACGGTTGGAACGAGAAACATGAACCCTCAAGAAGCAGTAGCACACGAGATACTTCTGGCAAGAAAAGGGGTCGCTACTGTGACTCGTGGGGGCGAAACCACGACGAACACCCAAGTGCCACCGCGCTACGTTTTTCCTTACAAATTATAAACCCTGCTCCTCCCCTGTGGAAGTTTAATTCCGTGCGTCCCATGGTTTAGCCTGAATCTTTGGACATCCTTTGGTAACCAGCATGGTGGCTTACCATAGCACAGCCCGCTAGCCTGCTGCTAGGCACTGGACAGTGTAGGCTGGTGTGTCCGTGTCGACAGCTGAGCCTCCGGAGATCGCTGCTAATTATAGCGAGAGTCGTTGTCGAACCAACAGAGCATTGCTGATGTGTTTGGTTTTTACAAAAATATACAAATTACGTCAATCAGTAACATGTAGTCCTGGGAAGAGACCGACTAAACCTGAGCTAGGGCAAAGCGACCATATGTTGTACGGTTGGATCTTGGCCCCAATCCCAATACTTGAAGGTTTCAAAATATCGCCGGAAAATTAAAATCGCAAAACCAGCGGTTCGTGCATATAGGTACAGTACCGCGGTCTTTCATATGCACTTCCTACGTGCTTGAGTTGTCAGTTTCCCCCTCTTTTTAGACACACAAAGTCGATTTATTTTTCATCTCGAATGCAATGCTTAACTTCGTTGGTCACATCGCCCTACCCGCCTGGTATAATGCACGTGGCAATGTACGTTGCTATTTTATAACCGCGAAACAAACTCAATCTCAATACGAGTATACACCAGGGATCTACGGTACATTATTCGGCATTTTCATGGCATGACTGGGCAATGCCTGCCATGAACCGTCGTGCACGCCATGCCATTGCCACGAACCTCAAGGGCACGCCATGGCATTGCCATGACACTCCATGGCACACTCCACGGCACGCCATGGAATGCACCTTCATGGGTACACCATGGCAATGCCATCAACATCCATGGGTTGTCATGGCATTGCCGTCGGCCGTCATGGCATCGCCATCGGCCGTCATGGCATTGCCATTTTGTGTCATCGCAATTTCAAGGCAGCCCATGGCATTGTCATGGGCTGTCTAGGTAAAAACGTGGGCATTTGTTTTAATTTCCGTGGGTTACCGTGGCATTACCATGGACCGATTTGTCGCTCAGCAGTGAAATAAAATGCCATGGCCCTACGGCTGGGCCAGCCAAGACACTGCCAGGGTGGTGGATTGGCTATGCCTCGCTCAATACGACGCATATTTCTAACGTGATTTTTCGACACGATGTTGATCATGCCTTAAACAACAAACAGAAAGCCTGCATTTTTTTTTTTTTTTTTCGTTCGAAAAAATGACCGGTATCAAATCTGAATACTTACAAAAGTGGCCATAACTTTCGTGAAATATAAAAACAAATACAAGGCAGGCTCAGTTTGTGTGCACATGCGGTTCAAATACACCTTTTAAATTTCAGATCGAAACTCTCAAAATTGAGCGGGGCATGGCAGAAATGACGTTTTTCTATTGTTTTGTCATCATCTCTTTATATAGTAATCGTATATCAGTTGTCATTGAACCGGCCACACTCGGAGCCCTTCAGACCATTCAGACAATACGCCCCCAAAACCCTTCCAGCCTCTTTCTCGTCTTCTCTCCTGCACGCGAGCAGCGAACGACAGCGCTGCATTTCATTTACACGTACTAGTTATGCCGCCTATTCCATCTCCAGCCTCCATTGTTATGTTTTGCCGTAGGTACGTAGCTTCCACATACACGACAGCGCTGCATTTCAATAGCCTTCCCATTTCATGTGTCAATGCTTAATAACCTTCAGCCAGTTTCACCGCCATGCGCCCTCACCCGCTTATTTCATTGTTCGAAAGTTTTGAGAGATCGATATGGCAAATTATCAACTTGAAGATACGCACACGTCAGTATTTGTATAATATACGTATCATACAATTTCCGGTGTGTTTCTACAAGATGCAACGCGTTAATCTCGCGCGTCATTCCCATTCAGTACATAGTGCCTACCCTGCACGATACCCAGATGCAAGCGCCGTAGTGGCGGTTTGCATCAGCCCTGTTTTTATCTGTACACGAACACACTTCCGTCCAGTGCCCACCGATACAAAGCAAAGCCACGGGATTTGCTTAAATGGGCGCGTTACCCTTTCCACGTATGTGCCGATTTTTCCGACAGCCGTGACACGCCCTCACCTGCTTATTTCATTGTTCGAAAGTCTCAAGAGATCGATATTCCAAATTATCAATTTATCGATACGCACACGTCAGTATTTCCTATCAAATGTCGTAAGTCAGATCTGGGGTCACAAAATAGGCTCTTGTCCCTCCGACCCCTCCTACGATTCGTGTCTTACATTTTTATCGCGAGATGACTTCAGCATCGAAATGTGACTGCCAACGCTACGAGAACTATTGATAGACACCCCAAGCAGTTGATTCTACTTTTATTTATTTTTGCAAATAGATTCAAAAGTTCGACCCACGTGAGACTCGAAGCCCGGGAACAATATCTTGGAAGCATTCTAGGGTGCCCCTATTACTAGACTATCGGCGCGACTAACTGCTGTGTTCCAATATTTTTATAAATATTAATATTAGATACTCATTTTCCCATATTGTTTAAATATATTTGCCCTTCTTATCTCTCTCCTTCCTCTTAAGAGCCGTAACCCAGATCTGAGGTAACAAAGTAGGCTTTTCTCCCTCCTCCCCCATTACGGTTCGGGCCTTGCATTATTATCGCGAGAAGACTTCAGCCCTTTCCCCCCTCGTCGACTTGCATCGAATTGTGCCTACCCACGCTGCTATAATATTAATACGCGCCCTCAGCAGTTGATTCCGTTTGTTTTATGTATTTTAGCAAATAAACTCAAAAGTTTAACCCACATGAAACATGAACCACGAAAACTAGGTCTGAGAAGCATGAGAGTACCACTATTAATAGACCATCGGGGCGACCGATGTAATGCTTTTTTCACGCGTCTTTCCCGCATATATTCCCTGCCCAATTAAAATAATAATTAATTTGTATCGGGTGTTTCAGCTGTAATGCGTACGTATCGATTTCATGCTTCAAACGAATCGTCGAGCTCCTGATTCTATCGCAAATTTTCATGTGATTTTGTCAAATTTTAAATTTAACACACAAGACACGTCAGTATTCGTATCTGCGTACCATACGATTTCCCATATGTTTCTACAGAACGCAAGGGTTTATTTACGTGTCTTCCCTATCCAGCACATAATGCGTGCCCTCTACGATGCCCAGAGGACATAGCGCCTATACCCTCTACGATGCCAAGATGCAAAAGCCCGGTAGTACGTTTTGCATTCGCTCATTGTATACGTGTCCGCGAACGCACTTCCTCCCATTGCCCACTAACCACTACCACAACACAAGGCCTCGGCTTCGATTCAATAGGGGCGATCCCATCTCCAAATGTGCGTCGATTGTGGTATTAAATAACAGCCTTTAGAACTTTCAATACGGATAGAAATTATAAACATTATTAATTTCACCAAATCACTTCTTCGCCGCATACTGCTCACTCGTTCATCCTCCCCGGGTGGTCTCCGTGGCGTACAATATACGAATTTCGAAATTTCGCTTTCACTTCGCGCCCTTTCTCTGTATCACTGCTGTATATACTACTCGTACTACTTTCACCACGTAGCGTTTCACTGTAATTTTCTCGGAACGTTCGTTTCTAAATAAAGAGACGTACGTATGTATGGTATTATACGTATATACGTCGTATATACGTAACTGAAAAGCAGTCCTACTTCTACTAATACTGCTGTACTACAAACTATTTATTAAACTTTTATAAGGAAATATATGCATTATTAATTTCACCAAATCACTTCTTCGCCGTATACTGCTCACTCGTTCATCCTCTCCGGGTGGTCTCCGTGGAGTACAATATACGAAATATCGGTGTCACTTCGCGCCCTTTCACTGTATCACTGCTGTACTACTCGTACTACTTTCACCACGTAGCGTTTCACTAGACGTTTTTCGGAACGTTCGTTTCTAACCTGAGAGCAGTACGTGTGTATGGTATGATACGTATATACGTGCTATATACGTACCTGAAAAGCAGTCCTACTTCTACTACTGCTGTACGAGTACTACAAACTATTTATATTATTAGTACATACTGCTGTTGTACCTCTACTATTAATATTAGTAATATATCTAATATATCTACTATTATTATACAACCACTACATACCAGTACTCGTACAGCAAAATTAATGCTCTCCTATTCTACACTACTATAAGTACTACTACTGTGTACTACTACTACTACCACTACTCCCACTCCTACTACTACTACTACTATTTTACTACTGCTACCAGCATGCCTCTACCGCCTTCCTACTGCGGCGTGCTGCTACCCTGTCTGGTGTTTACTATGAGAATGATGAAGGAAATGCGTAATGATCACATCCTTTATTAATCATTCAACAGCAAGTAGGCGGCCTTATAACGCCCACTTGCAGCAACTACCAAGGTCTTGGTGTCGATTCATTGATCAACCACTACATACCACTACTCGTACGGCAATATTAACGCTCTCATGTACTACACTACCTATACTACTACTACTACTACTACTACTACTACTACTACTACTACTACTAACACTACTACTACTGCTACTACTACTACTACTACTACTACTATACTACTGCTACAAGCATGCCTCTACCGCCTCCCCACTGCGGCGTGCTGCTACGTACCCTGTCTGGTGTTTACTATGAGAATGGTGAAGGGAATGCGTACTCACATCCTTTGGGAATCATTCAACAGCAAGTAGGCGTCCTTCTAACGGCCGCTGGCAGCCACTATTGACGTCTTGGTTTCGATTCATTGATCGGGCGGCGTCAGCCGCAAAACCCTTGTAGTTTTAATAATAATGATTTGTTTTTGGTTGTTTCACCTGCAGTTACGCCCATCTCATGTTTCGAAAGTTTCGTCGAGCTCTTACGTGTTACAAATGATCGATTCAAATATACGCACGCGTCTGTCTTCATACGTACCATACCAATTCTAGGATACGTACAAGATAGCGATGCATGTTTTCCGCATCTACCCATCCAGTACATAACCCACTCTACGACGTCCGGATGCAAGCCAGATGGTGGCTTTTTGCATTCACTCAATTCACCTATTGGTAAGAAGTCCGTACACGCACGCACGCACGTCCTTCAACTGCCCACCATACCGAGGCCTTGGGCTCGCTTCCATGAGCGGGCGTTGTCCGACGCAGACACATTGTATATATATCTGAAATAGAGTTTTGGTCATATCTCTTGATGGGTGGCGAATTGGACAATGACGCTTATATCGATGTGCTCATTATGTCTTCAGCATTGTCTCTACCATATTTCAGATTGGTCGGGAACGATTTTTTATACGAATTTAGTGTGGAAAGGTTGGTGCTTTGAGGTTTCGCGGGTATCTCGGCGAGATCGAGTCGACAAAAAATAAACCTCATAATTATCCATACACATTTATTTTTCTGCATGCTCAGTGTGGTGTCAGAGTTAGCACTTGCAAGTTACAAGTCTTAACTCACAAAAGCGGTGGCGCTACCAGAGCTTTAGGAAACATTGTCCGTTTCTAGGCTGACTCAGCTCGTATTGCGTGACAATGTCATTGGGCAGTACCATATGGCTATGATCTATCTATTATATATAGTTCGTCTGATGCCCAAAAAACAATACTTTAATCAAGTGATCTTTGATGCCCACTTTATCATAGCAACTTAGAGTGGAGCAAAAGCAAACAAAAAAACATCCATTTTTTTCTCCCACACATTCAAAGCGCGCTTCTCCCTACGCCGGCATGCCCGGCACCGTCTTCTTACGTCGCAGGCTGGCATACTGTAGTACAACTCGCACGTGCGCCGTGCTTGTCGCCATGGCCACAGCGATTCGCGGCCGCTCTACGTACGAGTATTGCAGCAGTGCGGTAGATTGTATCGTCCATCCTCGCTTTGGTCGCCTGCCCGTATCGTATTCCACCGCATACCAGGTACCAGGGAGCAGGTACCAGAGAGCACCAACAACTATCCTCAAGTCAAGCACCGCCGCCACCACCACCACCACCACCAGCTGAGCACCAGTAGCAGCAGAAACGTGTCGCTGCTGTTGGTGGTGGTTGTTGTGTTTGCTGGTTTTGGTTTTGCAACAAATCTCGATCACTCTCCAAGGGATGGCAAGAAATAGACCATTTTGTCGAATGCGGCGCAATAATATGATACCAGGTATCACATATACCAGGCTAGCTCGTAGGTGCCGCGAGACACAATCATAGCTCTTCGTCGATACATCACGTTCAGCGATGCTCAGGTGACATGCTCATGTAGCATTCTCATGAGCCTGCATCATGCTGTCATCATGCTGTCTGTGCATGCACGTACGTACGTACATGAAATGTGCCTGTTGTATATACGTACGTACGAAAAAGGCTGCTGCAGCAGTACCTATTTATTTCTATCATACGTACGTACGTATTAGAGTACTGATGGACTAATACTCGGAGTACTTGAAGTATGAGCAGTACTCAAGGCCCAAATACTCCGTGTACTACTGGGAGAATGAGCAGTACTTATCCTCGAGTACAAGCAGTACTGGAGTAAAAACATCTAAATTACTCGGAGTACTCCCGAATATCGAGAGTATTGGACACCGAAATGCTGCGAGTGCACAAAGTACCTATAGTAAAATATGTTTTTCTCGAAAATACTCTAATTACTCCGAGGTAATGGGAGCATCTGTGAATTTTGAAATGCTATAAACGCCAGTCGCATGCTCCCAGAACCTGGGAGGAATGACGGCCGAGTCTTAAAAATAAGTGCAAAATGCTCCTTACGTACTTCACACTCCGAGTATACTCCGAAGTATCGAGTACATTTCGTACTCCGAGTACTTAAGAGTATTAGACTACTGGCGGCCTGAATACTCGGAGTACTTGGAGTATGAGCAGTACTGAAGCCCCAAAAACTCGGGAGTAAAAGGAGTACCCGCAGTATCGGACCCCGAAATACTCCGAGTACAAGCAGTATCGAGAGTGTTCATACCCGGAATACTCCGAATACGAGCAGTATCCCGGAGTATCGAACCCCGAAATACTCCGAGTAGACGAAGTACCTGAAGTATTTTATCTCCAATACTCCTTACTTTACTCCAAGGTACTCGGAGCATCTGTGGAATATTCGCAGTCAATTTGTTTCCTACTTATTCCTACATATTATTTTTAATTTGAGCCTTTATCATCTCCATTACTACTTGCTTTAATGGCCCTACCGCCGTGGGGGCGGGAGGGCCTCTTATTCCCTAGTAGTGTATATTTCACGGCATGCCAAAAACAATACGTGCCGTGAAAAACCATAGCACGGCATGGCAGTTCGTGGGACGCCATGAAGTGCCGTGGAATACGTATTAAGCTTTGAATAGCGATACCCGTGGTGGGCACCCCGTTTTCTGTCGATTTGAAAGGTTTCTAGAGATGATGTTGTCAGTGGGGACATGCCAAACACAACAGGGTACCCCGCGGGTACATACTCGAACCCTACGAGCACCCGGGTTCTGGTCACCCGCAACACCCGGCGGATTTCAAGTAAAACGTGAACCTGTCACGGGTGTTGCCCATCCGGCATCTGCACCCGTCGGGTAACCGGGTTTCGGTCATCCGCGGTATAGACCTCGACTCCATGTACGTACTTATACATAAGGTGCATCACAGGGACACCATTTCCATTATGTTTTAGACTATGCCGAGTTAACACATCAAATTGGACATTGAAAAATGTATATTCATGATCGCAAAGGAAGGCCAATCGATGCTGAGATTTTGAACGAAAACAATTTTCGCAATAAAAACAAGTAATTATGCCAGACCGCATCAAGAAAAAAAATACCAAGACCGGCCAAAATTGGCCAAAATCAGTCATTTTGGGCAAAACCCTTAATATCTCACGAAATTTCAGTTTTCAGAAGAAAAAAAAAAAACCTGCGCGTATGGTTGCGATTAATCGTTTTCCGCCTTCTCAATCAAATCCCACACCCAATCATTCAATCTAAACTTGAAAAAAACGACCTCCGAGATGCGTATTTTTGCCGATATCTCCTTCAGTTTATCGAATGTTTTTTAAAGAAAAAAAACCCAGCCGCAAATGTGACGAGCTAGCTAAATACGCAGTCTAATTATTGTGTGGTAGCATTACAGCAGTGCACCTGAAGTTGGACCAGAAATTCACGTTTTTGACAAAAATCAGGCTAAAAAATACTAATCGCAAAAAACTCGAGGTGTTATTATTATCTCCGTCTCGAGAGGGCCGTTTTAAGGGTATCTCTGTTATTTTCACCAACCTACCCGTACCCGAGATACTTTTCCTTGGTGATTGAGGATTTTTGGATATTTGCAGACGCACGGACTCTACAATGTACTACAGTACGTATGTATCCCAGGTTGAATCCTGTAGTACAACCCAGGACAGGTACGTACGCGTAATGAGAAACAGGAAATCTGGTCCAGGCTGGATATATTTATTTGAGCGAGGGCGCTTTCCACACAATTTTCAAGATAACGACTCCACAATTTCTTATTTTCCTCCAAATCTCAGCCTGGCTTACTTAGTAGCCTGTTTCTCACTAGGTGTCCTGTACTGCTGTGCAGGCAGTACAGCAAGCAGCACGACTGCTGCCGAGTATAGGTGAAAGGTATCACCCTCGCGCTCACCTTCTTGCTGTCGTGCAGCCTCCATCGCCTTCAAGCAGAAGAAACAGCGTATCGAGATCGAGTTGTCTGGAGCCTCTACCCTAGCTGCTCCTGCTGCTGATGCTGCTGCTGTTGCTGGGCCGTGTAAACACGGTCAAGTCTACACCAGACACCTGGCAGCCTGAAACACGCAGCGACCTACAGCAGCAGCAGTATTTACAAGTAGAAGTAGAACCGAGTCAACGTTCCAGCAGAACAAGAAGACGAAGAGAGCGATCGAACGTGAATGGACGTGGGAGGGGTACGAGTCACGTGAGTGAGGACCACACCACCACCACCACCACCACCACCACCGCCACCACTCTGTTGTCTCAGTACCTGACAACACAGCCACTCAGAACAAACCCACACACTTCTGCCAAACTTCGGCAACAGCACAGCAGCAGTAGCAGTCACCACATATGATAGGCTGGGGACAAAGAAAGGTTCTTGTCTGTGGCCACCCAGACAGCTCAGTGCTGCACGGCGTGGTGTGGTTCCATAAAGAGTAGAAAAATAAAAAGCTTCCAACGGGAAACAGGGCTTAGTGGAAACCCCTGCTTTTGTTCCGTTGCATATCTGGAACAAACCACACAGCAAGGGATCCCCACGGCGCCGAGGAAGCAGGAACAGGCCCGCAACTGCACAACGTGTGTCGACTGGATATTGAGGAGTAATGCTAGTATTGTTGTTCGCGTAAACAAGCACGGTGAGAGACGTTGTGCCCAATTTCATGCGTGTCTACGGGATGCGGTACGCACCTCAGAGACAGACCTTGCTTGGCGAGAGCGGAGTTTTGGTCACGACGCATGTCGCAAATTGAGCAAAAGATTACCGTGCGGTAGGTGGTGACGTCACTCATGTTCGTGGTTGGTTATCGGGCGACACCGACTCCGACGACGTTTCTGTTACCGATGCGTACTTGTTCGCCGAAGTTTATTCGGGTGACGGCGTCAATAGGCTGGACAAGATGAGCGATGCCGACATGTATAACATAACTCGTACGAAATCGGGGGGGGGGGGGGGGGGGGGAGGGGTACAGCACCAACGATGGAGCACCAGCACAAGACAATACTAACAACTATGCACATATGTACTCGGTGCACGGCAAGGTTACAGCATCAGCAACCCTCAGGTAGGTGCTAAGGTTTGGTGTACAGCAGCCCTCAGGTTTCCAGGGTTTATCCTGGACCGTTGGTCCGGACCGGGCCAGACCGAGACTTTTGAAATTTTTATGGACCGGGCTGGGCCTTGCCGGGCCGTGTAAAGCAAATACAAATTATATATGGGCTGGGCCGGGCCGCAGCCCATCCTCTGAACAAATGATGAGCATGGCCGAGCCGCACCCTTTCCTCTCAATATTTGATGGTCCGGGCCGCGACCCACGAAATATGGGCTCTATATTGGGTGATACGCTCTGCGCAAGAGGCGACTCACGTGTCTTGGTGGGCCAGCCAGGGTCGCTGCGCATGAAATGTGGTGTAGTACTGCGACGACTACGACTTTTTCGGGTGTGCTTGAGCCGTTATCCGCCGAAAACATCTCCGTTGGTACAATTCTTTTTTCGCAAATTGACTCGGGTGTATAATATATAGTGGTGCCTTGTGCAAATGTCGGATGAAAGCCTTGGTCCCATGGTGGGTGTACAGACGCCAATCATTGCCGTCCTCGCAACGCAGGAAGCATTGCGTTCTTGCCCTGGTTCGTCATGCGTACAGAACCACCGGTGAAAGTTCGTCAAGCAGTCCCATACAGGGCATATCTTCTGATCGAAAGTTGAAGCGGATTTCACGTTGATGTGTCTTCATGTCGGAAGGGGGATAAGGACTGCTGCTGCTGTAGCATGGGAAACCCTTCCACACGATCACCGCACTGGTGTTCTTTTCTCTCTCTTCGGATTCAATATCGATAGCATGTGTTGCAGCAGCAGCAGCAGTTGCTGTTGCTGCTGATGCTGCTGCGATCATTGCGGCAGCACGAGGAGGTGGGGGCCCACAGCCAGAACCAGAGCTGTCCGACCGAGTCGTTGGTGGAGCATAGTTGTGTGTTGGTTTAGTGGGTAGTGAGAATGTGTGTTTCATAGGATGTCCCACGGAATCCAAACAAGGGGGAAAACACGAAAAAGCAACACTGTCCATCTAAAATATCCACGGCATCGTATACGCATGCACCTTTGAGTAGGGGACACGACATGGACCAGCCCGTCAAATCCACTGGCCGGCTCGCGTATTTGTTGGCCGGGCTCATATAGCGCCCGTGTCGCATCGGCCTCGATGACGTGGTATGCGCCGGGCCGGACCGAAAAATTGAAACTTTTGATGGGCCGGGCTGTGAACTCTTGAATATGCCATGGGCTAGCCCGGGCCGCGGCTTATCATCTGACAGTTTGATGGGTCAGGCCGCTGCCCATCATCTAACAATATGATCGGTCCGGCCGCAGTCCATTCAAAGGAAAATTGATGGGCCGGGCCGCGGCCCGTCATTTATACAATTGATGGACCGACCCGGCCCAACCCCGGGCCGGCCCACCGGCGTCAGCCCATGACCAGCACTGGACAATTCGTGAGACCTCATACATGCACACCGTGTGTTACACTTGATCGCGCGATATGGGGTGTGTACGTGCAAACCTGGTGTGACACTTGATCAAGCGCTATGGGGTGTGTAGGTCTTAGAGTGGTCTATGAGAGTTCCCTGGTACATGCACCGATGGGACAGATGATAACAATCACGATGTTAGAAGCCCGCATATTTTGTGCAAGCGGTATGGCTGGCGTGGGTCTTTACCATTCTCCGTCTACCGCCCAACTTTGCACCTACAGTAGTCACTGTCTTCTTCCTACCAAGAGGGTGGTATGCATATAGCCTCGTACCTGCGGTTTCACACACTCTCGCCGGCCCTCCTCGTTTTCATCTGTTTGCTGCGTTTCATGGCAGCGTCCACCTTCACGTCATCTCAGCTTATGAGCAAGATAGAGCTTTTTCGAAGACGGCACAGGGAGGATGGGCTGTCAGGAATACCGCACGTGGCGCCATCTGCGTTCCCGGAATAGCATCGGCAGTTAAGAGAAGATGTCTGGATTGGGATTCATACAGAACGTATGTCTTGCAGCCCCACCGTATATTTGGCATATACCACTCGACAAACAGCAGAATATCGTGTTCGCGCACGTTCACTTTGTCAAGGCAGTATGACAGGTTTTGGGTATGTTGGCACGAACATGCCACGTCGACACGTGGTGTGCCGCTCCTTTAGAGACAATCAGTCCTATGGAATTACTCTGGAGAAACTGCTACTGGTGTTGCAACTACTCCTCACCCTGGTACTGATTTATCCTGCCATATGGTGACCGAGGGGGGTGCGTGTACTGCTGTATGTTCACTTCGTCTCTCGACACGGAGTTATACTGCTGTATATATCGCAGGGGTACAACCCCGAGTAGCTGCATGACATGTGGCAGTCACTGATATGTACCAGGTACATCATCTACACAGCAGCCAATGGGCGCAACGTACACAGCAGCACAACAAATTTGAACTTTAATCGAGTCATGCTAATCTTCTTGGGTATGGAATCACCTCAAACCTTTTGCACTAGATTGGAAACACACTTGGCTGGTATGCTATGGGCATCATCGGCTCTCTACAGCAGCACTACTAAAGACTCAGTCCATCTTACTCTTAATGTTCAGGTCGTCTGGTGATGACTGTCCTCAAGTCGTATGACGAGGACTGGTCTCACACGCCTGGCCGATGACGGTCTTTAGAGGCTAGCGCGCGAAGCTGCGGTTAGGCAGCCTGGGCTGCACTGATATTAGAGATGTGTAAGACGATGGTATCTCAGTTGTTAATTGTCGCTCTCGGGACTTGTTGTTTCATCACGACGAACTGGCGAGAGTTCAGATGAAGGG
>MEHQ01001123.1:0-64909 GCA_008828725.1 Saccharina japonica | reverse complement strand
ACAGGGCACATCAGAACAAAACCCGCAATAAGAAAGGCAGGCTCGGAACAATAAAATAAGAAAATAGGGAGTCGTTATACAGCAGGGCATTTATATATTATTAGTGGTTCGACGTCTGTTGCGCTGTGCCCAACATGCGACGCAAGGTGTTTTGCGCGCAGCGATCTATACGCAAATATACGCCTCAAAACTAAGTAAAAAAGCCTTTTGAATTATTTTTGGCCTCGTACGGCGAATAGAAAAAAGTGCCTCAAAAAGAATAAAAGCCTATGGCGAATAGCAAAAGGTGCCAGTTTTTTGTTTTCGACTACTGTATGGCGAATAGGACAAAGGTCCTAAAAGGTGTTCAATTACGGCTAATTATTAAGAAACAAATACCCAAAAAAAATTATCGCCTCCGGCGAAAAATAAAAAGCAACAAAAACTTTCGCCTGCGGCGAAAAATGTTGCGCCCCCAAATACGCGTGTTGCGCTGCGCGTAACCAGCCTTGTGGCAACTGTTGCGCAAAACGGTTATTTTGACAAAATGTTGCGCCAGCGCAACAGCGCAACACCTAATGAAAATGCCCTGTTATACAGTACTGGCCCTCTCAAAAGAAACCTTAAATCGGGCTCAGGCTGATTGTCTTATTCTGGGTGCGCGCAAAAGCTCACTTCCTCATGTTGCACTTTCTAGTTTAGATCCCCGACAAGACATTTTTCCTTCAGTAAGTACCATTAATACACTACAGGACACCTAATGAGAAACAGGAAGTCTGGTCCAGGCTGGATTTATTTGTTATTCGATAGGGGGTGCTTTCCAGACAAATTTCAAGATAACGACTCCCGAATTTTTTTTTCTTCAAAACTTAGCGTGTTTTTATAATGATCCTGTTTCTTATTAGGTGCCCTGTAGTAGTCACGATGTCTTTTTACAGTAAGTAGTACCAGGTTTATTAGTGCACAACAAGCTTTTTTGTTGTGAACTATATTCATTCTTAGGCTCTGACTACGTGTGTAGGTTGAGAGCTTTCTACCATTTTTTTCAATTTTTCGCGCTGACTTTCTTCTGAAATACTTTCTTTTGAACGGGCCGGTAATGTATTAAATCAGTGTAGATATTATCCCTTTCTCGAATAAGAGATCGAGCCTGGTCCAGCTTGTCCTGTTTCTGATCATTATTCATAGGTGTATGTATGATGCTGCTGTAGTGTACCAATCAGCTGGTACGTATGTACGACAAGAATGCGGGTACCAAATACTCGAAGTAGTCGTACATTGAAAAAACAAATGGGGCCACGTATATATGTATACGAACGAAAAAAAAGNAACCGTAACTTGCAGGTCTCGTCGTGGAACAAAATACGCACACATTGCACATACGTATGACGTACGAGTACGTACGAGTACGACATCATGGCTTGTCATATCACTGCTGTAGAGCATCGATACAGTAGGATGTTACAGTACCTCGTACAGAATGTATCCTTTCCTATCACGAGTCCTCGAATGACTACAGCAGTCGGGCAATCTGATATACTGCTCGCTAATACCAGACAGGTGCAGCTGCACAGTATTGATACAATCTAAGATACGTACTACCGCGTAGGAGTAATCTAACACTTACCAGGCAAGGTCTGTCTCAAAGGGAGGTACCGTGTAGTGATACGCACGCACTAAATCGGGCAAAATATCTCCCTATCATGCCTGGATGCGCAAACCCCAACCCTCGCATCACTCGTCAACAGCTACACGACATACCTTTCGAAGTTGCGGGCCTTTAGGCTTCCCCCTAGCGCCGTGAGGAGCCCCTGTTGCTGATGTGCCGCACAGGTTGCACTGGTGTACAAAATGAGGGGTTCCTACAAAAGTCCTGCTTCCCGTTGGAAGCTTGGTTCTGGCCCTAATCATGGAACCGCACCCCCCCCGTGCAATCACTCCACCCTACTTCACCCCCGCTGCGTACGAGCTTGGTACCAGTACGTTGTTTTGTTTTTTAGCGGGTGATCTCCTCGAAAGAAACCTGACGTCAACCAAGCGTTTCTTGAATATCTCTCTATCGAATCCGCCCACGTCGGGCTTCCCCCAGCCTCTGTATCTGACAGCCCAGTCGGTCGCCGTTCGTGATATGTGCGGTGCGCTCGTTCGCCCATTGGGTGACGTCTTTGCCTGAGCTTCGAATCGCGCATGTATTTGTTTGTTTCATTGCTTTCTCGAAATATCTTAAATTTTAAACACGCTTCAATGTTCATTTTGATAACAAAACATCCGTATTTATTCGGACACGCAATCGGGGCCGCGCCGAGCATCAATCTTGGACCGGCTTTTCCTGCTTCAGCCGTGTATCCCGACCACGCACCGCCTAGGCACAAAACCAGTCAGTCTTGTCCTCCCAACCCACCCTCTAGACGCCAGCGATCGCCAATACCCGTGGCCGTGTCTACCCGACGGCTCAAGACGGATTTTGTCAACGATATAATTAGACACAGCAGGTAGATTGTCACGATCCTTTGGTGCCGACGACGTGCATCGTCGACCCCAGTTTACGATCAGAGCAAAGGTCATAAAACTACTTTTAGTATGGTCGGCGAGCTTCATCGACCCCAGTGTATGATCAGTACAAAGGCCATAAAGCTGCTTTTAGGGATTTAGTATACATGTCAGATGACTTTTTTTAATGTGAAAAAACGAGCCTCACTTTTCGAAGTATGGATCTGCAGAAGCTCAAGGGCTAGCCCTGGAAAAGACGACCCCATTTATATACCCCGTGCTCTTACTTGCAGTTGGTTTTTCATTTTGAAATGAGCGCGGGTGTCATTCGCGGGGGGGCGGTTTGATTTAGACGGCCTTGAAGGTGGACATACGGGGTACGTGGGATAGCGTTTAGCTGGCAAGGAGGGGGGCCAGGACCCACTTGTACCTGTGCCGTGGGGCTTTTGTTCGTGTGTCCGGTGTGCATTCTCGGTCCGTCTTTACACTGTACGGCATGTGTATCACATGAGCGATGGGGGTATATTCGGGTAGGCGCGGTGTGGCCGTATCGCCGGAGGTTTGTGGAGGGGGGGGGGGGGGGGGTCATCTTCGGGAAACACTGCGCTACTTATGAATCTCCTCCTTCTTAGTCATTCTGACACAAGTGAATATACTAGGCCTTGCAGGGGCCCCCGTGAAACATACCCCTTCTTTGTTGGCGGCGTGGTTTCGGGGGATAATATGGTCGCAGGGTTTGGCATTCGTAATTATAAGAGCTTCCCTGAGTAACGCCTTGCCGCTAGATATCTGGGCAGATCTGGTCCAGCCTCCACTGTTGGCTTTCGAGTGAAGCCTGACGAAGCACACAGCGAAACGGCCTACACAGCGTAATCGAGAGCGCGCGCGACGAACAACGCGCCACAGCTTCCAGTATAGTTGCGACATGTGTCGCGCTTGTCATTGTCGACTTTATCGAAGTCGCTCTTCTACGGGTCTCGCAGCCAATGAATGGGGGCAAGGTGTGGTGCGGCAGAACGTGAGGCGACAAGACGAGTCGTGAACAAGCCGACAGGGCAGAGGGGCAGCTCCAAACTCGCTTCAGGCACCGTGTACGCTTCCTCTCGTAACGTGCTCAAAGGGAAATTATTTCGAAATTATTAGCGGCATCCCAGCGTCAGCCATACTAACCGACCCTGGCTGCTGGGGCAGGGTATCATAGGTCGAGCACCTAAACAACTAATATAATGAGTTTTACGTCATGAGCGATATATTACAATCGGTACACGGCGACTTTCTCACCACATAGCGGATGGTTGTGAAAACGACAAGTGTCGTATTGTTTATCGCTACATATAGGCCGTGAATGAGTTAACCACAGAATCACGCTGGCCTCTCCTCGGAATACGTGTATGGCCTGATTGAGATCGTTTTTCCGCTTAACCCAAACGAGGCGATAATGTCGTAATTATAGGATGCCGATTTCGAAATGGAGTTATCCGGTTAGGCCACAGCATGACGCCACTGAATTGCAGACACATATATTCTCCCCTCCTTGCCCGCTCTCTCCGTCTTTATCTCCCCTTATCTTCGTGTAACAAGAAAATAGACGTAAAGTTCTAGCGCTACGGATATGACTGCAAAAGACGTTTCCAACTACAGTATAGCCAGCCTTCTGGTTGTAAGGTAACACCCGGTAACTAAATAACGATGTTGTGTGGCACAACCCGTGTGAACAGACACCCCACCTCCCAAAATCCAAACCAGGTTGCGATACACGACGTCGATAACTGTGTCATACCTTGTGCACACATTCTCAATATGACCCACATCACGGCGTTCGCTCAACCTTCAACTCTAAATACGCCAAACGTAGCTTGCGATGATTTTCAAGTTGACTCTGTGCCCTGATCATCAAAGTGATCGAACCCTCCGTGTTCCTCGATGTACTGCGTCAACGGTTTTGTTTTTTGGGGCGGGGAGGGGGTTACTTTTCAAAAACTAAAAACCGAAACAGCGCCCCGCACAATCACATACGACAGCATGGCATGCCCGAATAACTCGAACGGAAGAACGATATCGTAGAGCTCATCCATAAGTTGCGGTTACATGACCCTTTTCCCCTTTCGGAATAAAATTTCTAAAGACGCCGGCCAAACAGCCTTCGGCATTTGCATAACCCAACACTTGCAATTGCCGTTCGGTAAGTGCTTTGGTGGCCAGGTCCCAAGACAACTTATATGGACCCGCTTCAAGTCACAATATCGGCACGAAAACTCAAACGACAGCCTTCGCAGGGAGGCATGCCATGCAACTCCATCGAGCGGCTGGTTGAAGTTGTCTCCAAACGACAGCTCTTCTTGCAGATTGCCTGGCCATAACGCTTCGTTGATTGCCTTCTAGGGCGGCCGCTTTCTGACAATAATACATATCTGTCCCGCCGCCCTACGCCCTACTACGCCCTACGCCATCATTCCAAATTAGTTATACAGATATGTATTATTGTCAGAATCGAAAAACAATCAGAGAACTACTGTGATCACTGGACGATTAGAAGCACAAAACAATTTTTTTTTTTTCTGAATATACCCAAAAACGAATCACTTGGTTTTAAAGACCCCCCCCCTGGTTGTTTTTCCATTCTGACCATTTTAGATAGTTAGGTGTCGAAAAAATACTTTTCGGACGCCCTCGGAGGGGGTGTCGACAAATGCTTGCATTTAAAAGGCGAAACATACGATACAGTTTACGAGCTGGGCCAGCGAAGGCTCTGCTAGAACGGTTGATTGGCTATGCCCCGCTCAATAATACGAATTTCACCATGAAAGTTTGACATGGTGTTGCTGATGTTCTAACCAACCATTGAGGTGCCATCCCTTTTTTTTTTCCCCCCCAGGATATATGACCGATCCAAAACCCGTGAAAATAAAAAACGGCATTAACAATTAATAGTGGAAAAAAAAGAAAAATAACAAGGGATGGTACGGAATATATTGATACGTATGATTCAAATACGAGGTGAAAATTTGAGTCCGAAATTCGCAAAATTGAGCGGGGCATCGCAGTAAAACTGCCGTTTTCGTTTTCACGTGTTTTCAATATAGAATCGTTTGTTTGGTATATCTCTTGACGGGTGACGAATTGGGCAATGCAACTTACATCGATCGTCTCCTTGTGTCTCAAGCGTTGTCTACGCCAAATTTCAGCTTGATCGGGAATGACGTTTTCTTTAGCTGTCATGTGATATTAGTGTCAAAATCTGGTAAAAAAAACATAATTTTTGGTACTTTGGGTTTTCGCAGATATCTCGGCGAAATCGAGCCGGTTTTTATTAAAGCGTTTTTTTGCATCTCCAATATATTACGTCAGGATCATATCTGCCAATTTCCGAAGTCTGACTCGAAAAATTGGCGGCGCTAGAAGCTCACAACAGAAAATCTGTTTTAAGGCTGGCCCAGCTCGTATAATAAGAAACGGCAATACAGCAGTATAGGTACCAGGTAAGGAATTAGTTTGTGCCGGCACGAAAATAAGACCTTGAGCTTGGAGGCTAAATAGACGTTTAGTTACACCAGGCGCCCACTGATGCTGTGTGGTGAGCATTACCCTGCGAGAAATGGGAGTATGAGCAGCACAGAACCCCGAGTACAGGCATGAGCTTGCTGCTGTGTGTGCTGCAACCGGGCATATTAAAAAACTGTCACTCACCCCCCCACCCCCCCTGGGCCAACCAGTGTGTGCTTGTTTTATCTTCTGTCTGGAGTGTAGGGGTGGAGGCTGGACCAGCGCACTCCCTGGATAACGAGCTGTAAACCAATTCTAAGAGAAGCGTATATATTTGTCAACGCCTATATACAGTAGCATCGCGACCACCTC
This sequence comes from Saccharina japonica, assembly GCA_008828725.1. Taxonomy (NCBI): domain Eukaryota; class Phaeophyceae; order Laminariales; family Laminariaceae; genus Saccharina; species Saccharina japonica. Next base: position 58,585 of record MEHQ01001123.1, on the reverse strand, counting down.
GACCTCTCCCCGCCAGTACCCATGCGGGCAACGGATAAAAAGGACCGATGCTTCGTGGATGCCCCCGGCACGACATATTGTGTTCGCATGCGTAAGGATGACAGAGGGGGTCAAGACGTACCCGCCGCTTCACCACACGATGACGGCCCGCCCTTGCAAACCTGCGGTCGGGTTTGACTCCAAGCACAAGTTGCATAGTGACCATACTGTGCATTTAGAGTTCCGGACGGGCCTGACCTGGTTAACTAGCAAGGAGTTTAACACTGTAGACGACAGGGAGAGTAAACACTTGAATCCACGCCTTGCCGCAATATAATGTGCTTAATGTGTTGTCTGAGTAGGAGAGACCCCGGCACGGTCAGTGGAAGCTCCTGCTTACATCGACCTTCAAGCCTCGAGCAAACAATGTGCCAGGAGGTGTCGAGGGTAGCGATGTGTTTCATCCCCCCTCCCACCCCCCACTCCCGTTCTGCCAACATGGATTGCTGCAAGTCCGAATCGTCTTCATCCGCTGTCTGATAGACCGGCCTACAGTAGTTAAAATGTCCATTTCCGCTCGCCGAAGCCGCCCCGCAACAACCCAACCTACCAGCCTAGGCTAACCTGAACAGCATACGATAGGCGTCACGTTTGAGTCCGTTGGCTAGATTGGAAGACTTACTGTAGAGGAGACAGTCTAGCTAAGGCGGGCGTGCTGTATTTTGTCGTTTCCTGCATTTCGACGTTCTACATTAAGAGTGTCTGTACCACCAGCGTGAGAAAAAGGTTGTGAAGTCCATCTATCGGCAACTGTACCTGGTTCAGTGGGCCAGATGCGGCGGATGCATTTGGACTTGGGCGTGGACTGAACTTGCCATGTTAGGGGGTGAAGACAATACGGACCGCAGTCGAAGAAGACCCACACAAAACAAACTATTTTGGGATTGGCGGCGGTTAATCACTTGGAAATACTGTTCACACGCCATGTGTACGCCTACCTTGCGCCCTTCTTTGCAGCATTTCCGCTTATTTTCATCATAGTGTCGTCTTTGTCCTACATCGATGCCACATTTTTATGATCACCAGGCGCAACGATCACCCGACACGGATCTACATTATTTGACTGTTTCGTGGCACGTGTCGCGACACGCCACGGACGCTGCCGCGGCACGCCGCGACACGTGCCGCGGAATTTCGCGACATGCCGCGGCATGTCGCGACAAGCCGGGACAAATAGGGTTAGGGTTAGGGTTGGGGTTAGCGACGCTCGCCGCGACACGCCGTGGGGTGTCGCGGCATGCCGCGGGGTGTCGCGACACGTGCCTCGGAAAATTCAAATAATGTACATCCCTCTCACCCGACCGTATACCCAACGGCACTCCCCCATACCATCGCTATGCTCTGAAGAGCACATCACTGCCGTGATTCAAAGCCAGCTAAAGACATCCGGAAGAGAGAGCGGTGGCTCACAAGATACAAATAACTGCGTTCGAAACATTTCGCTTGTCCTACGTAGGCGAAACGAGAAGTGCTTATGCTATGATAGTGTACATGGCAGTAGCTGAAACTAGACGATCACATTTTTAACCATAAAAGCTATTGTTTTTCAGCTTCACTGCCACACTGACGTTGCTGGCAATGTAGTGTGTATCTTTCGAGCGCGAGTGTCTGGTATGAGCGCGTGTGTCAAACCTTGTCCAAGGGCTTTTAAGTTCCCAGATACATGGCTAAAGTACCGGTTTGCATGCTGTTTTCGCCCAATATTGCGTCAGATGAGGCTAAGATCGAGCACCTAACAAGCAGGTGCTGCATCGGCCGAGTCAAAGAGAGTTGGGAATATATGTTTTGTCCTACAGTGCCTTTGGTTCGCGGTTAGCGGGAGGGGACGCAAACAGCTGTGACTGGCAGGAAAGCGATATCTAATATGTGCAATCCAGTTGGGAGTACTCACACTGGCTCTTTGCGAGCCGAATGATTTGTCGCTTACGTAAGCTGCACGTAATATGTTTTGCTCCAAAAATCTTCGATACGAAGGATGCACAAAGGGGAGCATGATAAGGGAGGGTGTGCGGGTTCGATCGCGCGCATCATAATATGTTTTTTTTCACCGGAAAAAAATGCCGTGAAAGGTTTGGCCGACGTTGCACGGTACACCGGAGCGTGGTATGTGTCGGCAACTCGACACTGATCGACGACGCGGGCTTTCCAGGCGTGGTAGGCATTGGTTTCTAGATAACTGCACGCGTGTTGTGTGACGGCCTCATTGCACGCCCGAAGCTACGGGACCAAACTCAAAATGTTGACTGGATGCTCGCTGGGTAAACTAGGCATCTCTGTAGCGAAAGCCTCCCAGGAAATCACCCTGTACGTTGCGTTTATTCAGTATTAACTGTTGTTGTGAGGACATATATATGCTACAGGACCATCTTGAGGGAATGGAATCGTACGTTTCCCTTTAGGCACAAGAGCACTTCCGCTATGCTAAGCCGACGACGGTGCACAACACGTCTACTTCTAACCGCGAAGTGCTACGACGACCAAGTTCGAAACAGTCCAGGGTTGCTCGACGTTTACCAAACAATTGGATCAAGATGCATCACTGCATTTCTTCTAGCCAACCAACCAAACAACCGACCATCCCATACTTTATCGGGGACAAACCCGCACCATTCCTGTATGTAGCATATCATACACAGTAGCGCTCACCCTGTACCAAGATGACGTTGGAGCACGAACACGCTTGATTCATATAACTGAGAGCCCCTACGACAAAGCTCGAAGGTCCTTAAAGGGCCTTCCCATCAAACCAATGGATTACAATCCATAACTACATGATGATAACGATCAACAAGCCGAATGACATCCCATTCTTCATTTCCAAACAAATACACTTCAGTTATCCGAACGTCGGAGGGCAACTGATTTTCTTTTAACCGATAAATGCTACTACAAAATAGATTGACGCACCATGAGTGAAGTGGACTTTCACCCAACCAAGATCCCTTTATAATCGTGTATAACAAAGCAACCTGGGTCAATGTCTAGCGCTACGGATCCGACTGCAAACGTCGTCTCCAACTACCGTGCAGCTAGCCTTCTGGTTGTAAGGTAACACCCGAAGCTACATCACGATGATATGTGGCACAACACGTGTGAACAGACACCCCAACCCCCAAAAAACAAAACCTGGTTTGCGATACACGAAGTCGAGAACTACTGTATGTCTGTGCACACATTCTGAATCTGACCAACATCACGGCGTTCGCTCAACCTTCAACTCTAAATACGTCAAAAATAGCTTGCGATGATTGTCAAGTTGACTGTGTTCCCTTCTCATGTAAGTGTCCAAGTCCTCCATATTCGTTGGTGTACTACGTCAACGGCTTTGTATTTGGGGGGATCGCCTTTCAAACTCCGGAAAACAAAACCGGCACCCCGCACAACTACAAACGACAACTTTATATGCCCGAATACCTAGAATGGACGAACGATATCGTAGAGCTCATCCATAAATTGGCGTTACATAATCCTTTTCCCCGCTATTAATAAAAGTTCTAAAGACACCGGCCAAACAGCCTTCGGCATTTGCATAACCCTACACTCGCACTTGAAGTTTGGTACCTGCGCCAGTAGCGAGGTACCAGAATAACACACCTGGATACGCTTCAGGTAACAATCTTGGCACTCAAACCCAAACGACAGCCTTCGCAGGGAGGCAGGCCATGCAACTCCATCGAGCGGCTGGTTGAAGCGGGCTCCAAACGACAGCTCCTGCAGATTGGCTGGCCATACCGCTTCGTTGATTGGCTGATTGAAACGATCACCGTTAAACGACAGCTTCTGCAGGCCCGCCGGCCACACCACTCCAGCGACGGGTTGGTTAAAGCTTCCCCCGACAAATACCTCTTGCAAAGAAGCCGGCAACGGCACTCCCGCGATTGGTTGGTTAAATCTTGATCCCCAAACCCCTCCCAGATAAAGCTTTCGTAAGGAAGCCGGCCACACCACGCCCGCGATGGTTTGGTCGAACGAATTGCCTAAGTTCAGCTCCTGGAGGAAGGCCGGCCACACCACGCCTGTGATAGGATGGTTAAAACGTTCCCCGAGGGATAGCTTCTTTAGAGAGGCCGGCCACTCCACTCCGTCGATTGGCTGGTTGCGGGTACTGCCGAACGAAAGCTCGTGCAAAGAGGCTGGCCAGGAAACGTCAGCGATGGGTTGGACGGGCCACCCGACTGCACCATCAGGCTCGTGGAAGATCTCGGTTAATTCCTGACGGTGGGAAGGCCACGGTACTCCGGCGATAGGGTCATAGAACTTCCCCTTGAAGTATGACAACCCGAACGATAGCAGCCGCAGCGATGCCGGCCACTGTATGCCGGAGATCAGCTGGTTAACGTATTCCCCGAAGCACAGCTTTTGCAGGCAGACCGGCCATGCGACGTCGTCAATGGGTTGGTTAAACGAACGCCCGAACGACAGCTCTTGGACGCCGGCCGGCCACGCGACGTCGGCGATGGGTTGGTCAAAGCAACCGTTAAAAGAAAGCTTTAGCAGGCCGGCCGGTAATGATATCTGAGCTATAGGCTCGTCAAAGCCATAGCCGAACGCCAGAACTTGCAAGGAGGTTGGCCAGGTTACTTCCTCGATAGGCTCGTTGAAACATTCTCCGAATGTTATCTCCTGCAAGAAAGATGGCCACGCCACTTCCGCAATAGGTTGAGAAAACTGACGCCCAAACGACACCTGCCGCAACGATGAAGGCCACACGACCTCGACGATAGGTTGGTCGAACGCCTCCCCGAACGATAGCCGTTGCAGAGAGGCCGGCCAGACGACGTTGTGGATGGACTGGCAAAACTCATCTCCCATTGACAGCTGTTGCAAGTTTGCAGGCCACACCACGTAAAGGATGGGCTCATCAAATTCACTTCCCATCGACAGCCGTCGCAAGGAGGTAGGCCACACCACGTTGTTGATGGGACGATTAAACCTGTGACCAAGCAATAGCTCTTGCAGCAATGCTGGCAACGCCACGTTGTCGATGGGCTGGTTAAAGGCGCCTCCCAACGACAACGATCGCATGGAGGCCGGCCACACCACCGCATCGATAGGTTGATCAAAGGATCGCCCAAACGAGAGATATTCCAGGGAAGCCGGCCACGTCACTTTAGCGATTGAGCGGTTGAAGTTTTGCCCGAACGACAGCGACTGGAGTGAGGCCGGCCACGCAACATCGTCAATAGCTTCGTTGAACTCATCTCCGAGGGAAAGCGTTCGGAGAGACGCCGGCCACAAAACAAAGTTCACGCTGTCTCTAATTGAGAAACACGTATTCCTAATCATCTGCAGCCTCAAACCTCCCCACACCTCCGTTTCAGCCCATCCTGGCAGAGGTTTCGTAGGGACGCCCCATGTCGCACTGCGCATTTTCACGGCCGGTACGCGCTGCTTCGGAGCCAAAGATTCCGCGCCGATGCAGGTCACCTGTGCCGATTGGCCCCCCATGGCTAACAAGCTCCGAGGAGTACCCCTTCCTATACGGACGTGCAGTGTCGCGTGTGCCCGGCACGCTTTGCAGAACGCCAGTGACGCCAGTTGCAAGTGCTTCGTAGAGACGTACCAAGCGTGATTATCTTGCTCACGTGCTTGATTCAAGATGACCGTGACGGCTTCAAGGCACCGGCTGTTCCCTGACACACGTGTTGTATTGAAAACATAAACGGAACACAAAACAGCGCACCCGTACGATGTTGTCGTCAGGAAATACAATCGGATGGGGGTGAACGTTTGCTACGGCCGGAATGGGCGAGACTTTAATACCCACTGAGAGAACGGCCAGTGCCTGCATCTCACGCGGGCGTTCTGTTTCTGTTTGACGAGACCTGGCACCGCTGTGCTGCAGCAGTCCGCTAACAAAACCATGTGCTATACTCCAACACGGGCATTGCTATCACACGTACGGAAATGGAAGTTTTCACATTTTGGTGGCACTAAATGAGTTGTGGGTGTTACGGTGACTGGTTTGGAAGAGTTGAACTACATACAGTAGATCGAATCTCAGATATCTGGTATATCAGTGAAAACACGATACAAGTTTTCCAACCACAAGACCGGCGATTCTAAAACTGAAAGAAAAGCGAGAGATAATTCCCGGTAGGGGTGACGGCATATCTTCGGAGCTCCTCACATGAAGAGGTCAATATGTATCACCGGAACCATGACTCCGGGGAAGTTTGTTAGTGCAAGCCAACCTACTGTGCCTTTCTTTGCGCCAGTCCCCGAACAAACATACTATTAAGACAGTATTCCGGGCGTCATACTAGCCCAGCTGCTATAATGTCTTCAGGAGCGCAACCACTCATGAGATGTTGATTTAAAAAACAAAAAAACGAAAAAAAAAAGGCTCAGAAGGCAACTGGTGCAACCCTCTACCATAACACCGTGGGATGAGTTCACCACCGGAACCAACAACGAGTTGGCGTAGCGCGCTTCGACCATGCCCCCCGTTCTAGTACGGAGGACCATATGGTAAATAGAACCAAATATTGAGAGTGAATTTGGGGAAACATACTGTTTTTTATGGGCTATGTAGGTCCTATTTACTATGGTCCCCCGGAATAGGTGTGGCGGCCGGCGATTTAAGTGGGGCGCGGAAAGTGCTGAGCGCGGGTCTCTGGCGGCACAAAGGTAGAAATATGCACCTACAGGTTCGACCTGACCTTGACGAGGTGCAGGCCACGAGACCGAATGCTGGGTTTGCCGCCGAAACATGGATTGCTGGAGGCAAGACGCCGCACGTGGCTGATATAGGCCACCTTTCTGATGGCTTAGGCTAGGGACATCGGTTGTGGTCGAGATAACTTACGTTGGTTTTCCCTACCTTACACGATCTGACCGCTCTTCTCAAAATTGTCTATACGGCGCTTACTCGCGGGACGTTGTGATGACTAGGCACGGGCCGGAGGAGAAACTAAGTTCCAACTCCGAAAGGGCTCCATTCCGCAGCCGAAAACTGGACGGCAAGAAAGCTGAACTTGCGATGAGGTTGTCTTTGGATGGGAACGACAACCCGTGGAAACCGTCTCACACGATAACCCCATTACATTGCGAAATCGTATTTTGGGTTGCGCGGGATATGCGTATCGTGACAGATTGCCGCACACTCAGGAAGAAGTCAGTCAGAAGCTGGGCTGTTGACCAGGACAAGAACCTTTCTTACATGGGAAAGAAGCCTCTTGCAGGTGCAGCTTGGTTGAGCAATTTAGACATACAATTTGAGAAACAAAATAGGCGAAACCCAACTAGCGTAGGCGCAGACTGTCTGGAATCCTTCAGCGAACAATACTTACGATCGGGCGCTGGCCAATCAGAGAGAAGGCCACGACGCCTTTTCCCCCGAGTATGATAGATGTGAAACCAAACGATAGGTACGTTGCTATTTGATAACCGCGAAACACCTCAATCTCCATACGTACACACCAGGGATCTACGGTACATTATTGTGCATTTTCATGGCATGACATGGCGATGCCTGTCATGAACCCTCGTGCACGCCGTCGCACTGCCACGAACCTTAAGGGCACGCCATGACATTGACATGACACTCCATGGCACACTCCACGACACGCCATGGCCTGCACCTTGATGGGTACACCATGGCAATGCCATTAACATCATACATGGGTTTTCATGGCATTCGTGGGTTTTCATGCCATTGCTGTCGGCCGCCGTGGCATTGCCATCGGCCGTCATGACTTTGCCATTTTGTGTCATGGTAATTTCATGGCAATCAATGGCATTGCCATGTACTGTCGAGGTAATGACATGCGCATGTCTTATAATTTCCGTGAGTTACCGTGGTATTACCATGAACCGATTTATGGCACAGCAGCGGGATACTTGTCATGGGCCTACGACTGTGCCAGCCAAGACAGTGCCAGTGCGGTGGGTTGGCTATGCCCCGCTCAATATTACGCAATTTTTTACGTGATTTTTCGACACGATGTTGACCATGCCTTAAACAAGAAACGGAAAGCCTCCTTTTTTTTTATTTTTCGTTCGAAATATTTTACCGATATAAAATCCGAAAAAAATACAAAAGTGGCCATAACTTTCGTGAAAAAACAAATAAAAAAAAAGGCTGGCTCCGTTTGTGTGCACATACATGCGATTCAGATATGTACAACTTTTAAATGTCAGATCAAAATTCTCAAAATTGAGCGGGGCATCGCAGAAATCACGTTTTCCTAAAAAAAATTGTCATCACTTTTGATATATGTATGAAATACGTAGGGTTTGGTATTATCTCTTGATGGGTGGCGAATTGGGCTACGATGCTTATTATTATATCGATGTGCTCCTTATGTATGTCTTCATAATGATCTCCACCAAATGTCAGATTGGTCGGGAACGAGTTTTTTTCATACGAATTTAGTACTGAAAGGTTGGTGCCTTGAGGTTTCGCGAATATCTCGGCGAGACCGAGTCGACAAAAAAGAAACCTCATAATTTTCCATACACACTTGTGTTCTGCATGTTCAGTGTTGCGTCAGAGTTAGCGCTTCCAAGTTACAAGTTCTAACTCACAAAAAAAGCGGTGGCGCTACGAGTAGAGCTTTAGGAAACATTGTCCGTTTTTAGGCTGGCCCAGCTCGTATATTGCGTGACAAATGTCATGGGTCAGTACCATGGCTATGCCATAGTGTATTTCACGGCATGCCACCAAAAAACGTGCCGTGGAACACCATATAATAGCAAGCCATGACAGTTCGTGGGACGCCATGAAGTGCCATGGAATAATTAGCTTTGAATAGCGATACCCGTTACGCGTGGTGGGCACCCCGTCTTCTGTCGATTTTAAAGGTTCTAGAGATATTGTCAGGGGGGACAACATGCCAAACACAATATGTAGGGTACCCCCGGGTACCCAGTTACTCGAACCCGACACACCCGGGTTTTGGTCACCCCCAACACCCCGCGGATTGCGAGCCAAAAAACCTGAATCTGTCACGGGTTTTGCCCATCCAGGTTCTGCACCCGTCGGGTACCCGGGTTTCGGCCATCCGCGGTATACACCTCGACTCTACCGGTATGTACGTACTTGTACGCTTGTACGTATGTATCCCAGGTTAAATCCTGTACGATACAACACAGGACACCAAATAAGAACCAGGAAATCTGGTCCAGGCTCGATTTCTTATTCGAGAGAGGGTGCTTTCCACACTATTTTCAAGATAACGACTCCATAATTTTATCATTTCCCTCTAAATCTTAGCCTGGCTTTCTTAGTAGCCTGTTTCTTATTGGGTGTCCTGTACAGTACCGGCCCGCTTATAAGAAACCAGAAATCGGGCTTAGGCTGAATTTCTTATATGATAAAAGGGTGTGTCCCACACTAACTTCAGTATAATATATGTCGAGTTTCTTATTTCCCCCGTAGTGTTTAGGCTGAGCTTCTTGTGGGGCACTTTCTTATGAGAGGCCGGTAGTGTACAGCTGCTGTACTACTGTGCAGGCAGTACAGCAAGCAGCATGACTGCTGTCTACAGTAGTATAGTACTCGTAGGTGAAATGTATCACCCGCGCTCTCACCGTCTTGCTGTCGTGCAGCGTCCATCGCCTTCAAGCAGAATAAACAGCGTATCGAGATCGACTTTTGCCTGGAGCCTCTACCCTAGTGCTGCTGCTGCTGCTGCTGCTGCTGCTGCTGGCTGCTGCTGCTGGCGCGCTGCTGCACTGGCTGTTAAACACGGTCAAGAATCTACACCAGACACCTGGAGCCTGAAACACGAGCGCCTACAGCAGCAGCAGTATTTCAAGTAGAAGTAGAACCGAGTCAACGTTCCAGCAGAAAAGAAGAGGAAAAGAAGAGCGATCGAACGTGAATCGACGTGGGGGGGTACGAGTCCGTGAGTGAGGACCACACCACCACCACCACCACCACCACCACCCCACCACTCTGTTGTCTCAGTACCTGACAACACAGCCACCAGAACAAACCCACACACTCGCCAAACTTCGAGAACAGCAGCAGTAGTACTACTGCTGCTGTAGTAGCAGTCACAATATATATGATAGGCTGGGGACAAAAGAAGGTTCCTGTGGCCACCGACACAGCTTCATAAAAAAGTACCCGCGGACCACATGTTGGTATATACAAAAAAAAAAAAAGCGTTCGACTTATTTGCGACCGAACATCGAACGATGCTGCAGTCCACAAGCGACAGGCACACAGGGTATCTGGAATTTGCCAGAATTTGCGAGGAATGTTTCACAAATGCTCCGAGTACCTTGGAGCAGAGTAAGAGTATTTGAGGTAAAACACTTCAGGTACTCATGTACTTCGTGTGTTGTGTGCGTGTTGTTCTTTCTACTCAACCACATCAGTACACCCAGTGCCTGTCCTGATTCTTAATCCTATAGAGGTACAAATTATGCGGTCACAGACTGTGAAACAGAGATAAACCAAAACAAAATAAACGCAAAATAATGGGTAAAAGCAAGTGAGATGCTTAACGTACCGGGTACGAGAACACAACGACACGGGCCGAACCAAAAAGTAAGAACTAAAAGACAAATAAAACGATTTCTGAAATGAAAAATAATACAAATGACGGAGGGAGACCGAAGCGCCCCTACTAGAAGAAAAGCACACGTGCCCAAGAAGAACGTATAACTGTTGCACGGGCCAGGCAACACGAAAAAGATGGAGACACCGGCATAGGGCGGAAACAAAGGGAGAAACAAGGCAAACAAGCAAGAAAGAAGACACAAGAAGAGAGGAAAAGAGAAAAATCGTTCTCAAGGCAAGCTCAAGGCGATGGTAATAACAAGTTCCCGTCTCTGCTATAATAACCGATACGGGGACCATGCCACCCCTTCTGCCATCTCATTCTCACGCTATAAAAACACAACAGTGTCAAGACTCGGTACTACCTCTGCCGCGCCCCCCCCCACTGAACAAATCAACAGGAAACCAATAATAGAATTCAAGGACTAGTCGAGCCGATATCTTGCCGCACGATCTACCATTTCGTTTCTGCATTTGTCGACAGCTGTACCAGTACGTTCGCCCCTGCCCCCCCCCCCCCCCCCCCTCTCCCTGTCGCCTCTCTTGGCGTCCTCAGCTGCATGCCGTAGCCAGCTCCTCTCCGCTCGGCCCTGTGCACCTCGCCATGAAATGGTCGCCGCCTCCGCACCCCCCGATACCACACCCCCTCTTCTTAGCCGCCCTCGGCCATAGTACCGTCTCTGCTCCTAACAGTAAAAGGGAGCTTTCTGTGGAGCCCTCTGTCGCTCGAAAAACCCAGAGGTCATCTGCTAGACATTGTGCCCAGTTATTTTCTGGTCGGCCAGGCTCCGGGTTCGTCCCACCGGCGATCGTCCCAAACAGCACCCACCTGGTCAGCCGCTCATTGGTCGTGCGCTGTACGCCCCCGCAAAAGGAGCGTCGTTTGCGGATGGTCGTCTCAACGCTCTCGCATTGTGCCTTTTGAGAGCCTTGGCGTACGACATTAGATGGTCGGTGCGTTATCGGCGCTGGAAACCAATGGTCCGTAGGAGGAAGTTGTGGTGTGCCGTTCGGAGCTCAGCGAAGTGCTCCTGGCCAAGGTCCACGTCACACACCCGTACAGCAGTGTTCCATCACTCGGCCTTAGCATGCGCACCTTTAGAGTGAACGGAGGCTCCTCCATATCGTACAGCTCCCGCTTGAACCGATTGTAGCATGCCCATGCGATTCGGATGCGTCGTTTGATCTCTGGCATAATGTCCACGCTTGCGACGACAAGACCACTAAGGTACAAAAATTGCATCGTCTGTTTATACCTCTGGTCCGCTGTTTCGATGACGAGCGGTGAGGTCCGGAGTGCYTGGTTTGGTGTCCGCAGCAGCATAGTCTCCGTTTTCTTTTCGGATACGGTGAGACCAGCTGCTTCGAAAACGGTCAAAATAACGGTCATCATCTTCGCAAGCCCTTCCGCCAATTTAGACACAATACCTGCATCGTCGGCGTCCAGCATACCCCATATTGCTCTCCGTACACGTGCTAGTGAGTCCTCCCTCACCCGTCCCCCCCGAGGTCCTCCTCGAAGGTGAACCAGGTCCCTCAAGATGTCTGGGTCTCACTAAAGCGTATCAGACGGCGTGTATCACAGCAGCGAAGAAGACATTGAACAGAAGCGGTGACAGCACCATCCTTGCCGCAGTCCCTGAGTGACATCGAACCATTCAGGGTGCTCGCCGTCATCCGTACGTACGCGAGCTCGCATGCCTTCGTGGAATTGGCGGATAACGGTCAACATCTTCTCTGGTATGCCGAAGCGTGCGAGCGCCACCCACAACTAACTCTCGGTCGACGGAGTCTTAAGCCTTCTGCAGGTCAATGAAGCACATATGACAGACGGGATTTGTTGGCTCGTCCGAGTTCTTGCAGTCGACGCACGACGAATAGCATGTCGACTGTTCATCGTGCTGGGCGAAAGCCGCACTGTTCCTCGGGGAGTATCCCTTCGGCCTCGCAGTAATTGCTGAGACGTGACGCGCCCATTTTCAGCAATACTTCGCCTGAATGGGCAACACGCGAAATCCCTCGGTAGTTGTTGCAATCGGATCGATCCTTCTTTTTATGAAGGACCTTAATGGTCGCATCTTTCCATTGCTGGGGGACGTCACCCGTTCTCCACACATTGACAAGCAAGTTGTGTAGGTACCGGATGAATTATGGGTGGTCCAGTTTCAGTAACTCGGCCTGAAGGGAATCTGGTCCGACCGCTTTCCAGTTTGGCATACCCCGGACTACCGCGGCCATGTCATCCATGGTCGGTTCATCTCCACGCGAAGGTGCCAACGGTCGTTGTGGAAATAGGGCGCTGGTGGTTGGGTCAAGATTAGGCGATTTCGCGGTCAGAACAGTGCCGAAAAACGCCGCCCAGCGTTCAAGAATGCGCACCTTGTCCCTTAGTAGCGCGCCATCGTCGTCCATGATGAACTCCCCTCTTCTCGCTTTTTGACCGTCCTACCCCACCGTGCCCTTCAGGTGCTTGTAGAACCCCCGTTGATCTCGAAATATTTCGGGGTTCTATACTCCAGGATACTAGTCGTATACTCGGAGTATTTCGGGTATGAACACTCTCGGTACTGCTTGTACTCGGAGTATTCGGGGTCCGATACTGCGGTTACTCCTTGTACTCCGAGTATTTGGGACTTCGGTACTGCTCATATACTCCAAGTACTCCGAGTATTCAGGCCGCCAGTACTCTAATATTCTAAGTACTCGCAGTACGAAATGTACTCGATACTCGGAGTATACTCGGAGTGTGAAGTACGTTAGGAGCATATTGTCACCATTTTAAAGACTCGGCTGCCATTCCTCCCAAGCTCTGGGAGCACGTGGCTGGCGTTTATGGCACTTCAAAATTCACAGATGCTCCCATTACCTGCAAGTATACTTAGAGTATTTGAAATAAAAAATACTTCAGGTACTTTGTGTACTCGCAGTATTTCGGTGTTCAATACTCTCGATACTCGGAGTACTCCGAGTAATTTAGATGTTTTTACTCCGAGTACTGCTTGTACTCGAGTATAAGTACTGCTCATACTCCCAGTACTCGGAGTGTTTTGGCCTTCAGTACTGCTCATACTCCAAGTACTCCGAGTATTTAGGCCACACAAGTACTCTAATGCTCTCCGTACTCGGAGTACGAGTAATACTCGATACTCCGAGGAGTATACCCGGAGTATCGAGTGTACCCGGAATATCTGCATTCTTACAAATATACGGGGACTAGTATGATATATATATTGTAACTTGAGACCTCTTTTGCTTATTATGTACCAGGGATAAATACATATTAAACGATCGCTGCTACAGCACGCTGTGGTGCCAGGGGCGCCCGCGGAACATTTTCTTTTTATCGACACCCCACATCAAAAATGATGGTCAGAATTGAAAACAAACCGGAGCGCAGAGTGATCACGGAGCGATCTATTAATAGTGGAAGAAACCTGCCCGAAACAGAAGTATTTTGTCCAACCGCACATCAAAAATGGTCATAATTGAAAATTAACCGCGGAGCGCTCGTACTACTCTTATGTATGTATGTCTTGGGACGCTCCCCTTGTTTGTTTTCAAGCATTTTTTTTGCTTTCGTCTAGACTTTCCCGCGGTCACAGCGCTCCGGTTTGTTTTCAATCACTGTAGGTGTTTGTTTTCAAGTCTTTTTTTGCTTTCGTCTAGACTTTCCCGCGGTCACAGCGCTCCGGTTTGTTTTCAATTACTGTAGGACCATCTTTGATGTGGGATGTCGACGAATGTTTGGATTTATGAGGCGAGAAATGTAAGAAACGGCAATAAGAATGGAATTATAGCTGGTGGTTAGTGGTGGCCCTAACCTTCTCGTATTATCGGGCCGTGCTACGGCGACGATAAAGGTGGCAGTTTTTTGCTGAAACGCTTTCTGAATGGCCTAACTAAAGGCTCCTTAACCCAACACAGTCGGACTTTCATTAGTGTGTTATTGTGTTACACTATTAGGCGGTTGCTCCGGTGGTCTAACAGGTAGCCACGAAGCATGTGTTAGCGTTGGAGGTCGGGGGTTCGAGTCTCCTCGTATGGAGACTATTATTATCAAAATGACACCACCTGTCGAGCAGCGCACATTATAGCGTGGGTAAGCACAACAAGTTCGACGAAAGTTGACGACAGAAGAAAGTGCTGAAATCTCCTCGCGATAAAAATGCAAGGCGAGAACCGTAGTGGCGGAGGAGGGAGAAGAGGCTACTTTGTGACCCCGGGTCTGAGTTACAACTAAAGGAAGTAGGACAGAGAAAGGAACGGCGAAGATAATAAATGGGATGGACAAACAAAAAAAATAATAATAATAATAATTTTGGTTATTCACCAAGGGCAACGGTATTAGTCATCGGGTAGTGTATTTACTTTGCTCCAAAACATTTTTTTTGGGGTGGGGTATAGAGCCCCTACACTCTAATCAAGTGACCGCCCTCGCATCTTCCGTATAGTAGCGCACGATATTTTTGTGTGATTGACGGTGCCGCGTGGCGCAGGAGGGGGTGCACAAAGGCACCCCCCCCCCCCCGTTTTTGGCTACCACTTGGTTCTGCCACCTAAATGCAATGCAAATAAATGGTCCACGCACGCACGTACTCGTAAGTAGTCATTTATTTGTTACTTACACCTGATTTACTACATCGATCGGATACAATAGCGTTGATGTTCAACAGATCGGCGTGGTCTGCTGCTGCTTTTGCTGTTCCCTCGTTCCAACCCTCACCACACTTTCCGGTTTGGTTGTTACTTCCACGACGAAAGATGCTTAGAAGTATACATTAAACAAAACAATGGGGGGAGAGGTCTATACTCTGCTCCTTTCCCCCCCGCGGGTGCATACGCTTTCCTTACGCCTAAAAAAACAGCAAACGGGGAAGGGGGAAGGGGCTCCACTGCATCTACCCCCCTCCCCCCCCCACCTGTAAACGCCTGCCCCGAAACGCATAAACGGGAACGCGGTCAACCTATCTACCGGTGGCGCTCCGCGACTGAAACGCCTCCCCCCGTCACTTTTTTTTGCATGTACAATCCAGAAGCAACCGCTCGTATCGGAACTCTGATATTGCTGAACTGTCACCTGGTTCCGTTCTTCCGACGGCCGGCTCATATCAGGCACCTGCTAAGACTGCCAAATTATTTTAAAGTGCAGTGGTTCCGTCTCTAACGCCCCAGCTTACCTGGGGAAACCCCTGCTAATCGACCACTACGTAAACATGCCTTCGGATGGTTTACCGCCTCCAACAACAGCCCGTTCATGTCGCGAACCTACCACGATTGCTAATGATTAGGATGGCCCACTCATATCGGACCACCGCGAAACTCAGACGTATCTACGGTGCCTATGTCTGCGCGTGCTTTCAGGTGGTCTTTCGTGACAACGGCCTGCTCATATCGAGAACCCACCAAGATTGCCAAACGGTTATTCATTGCCAAAGTTCCGTCTCTAACGGCCTGGATTTCTTTGGGAAACCCTTGCTAATCGACAACTATGTAAACGTCATTTCGAATGGTTTACCGTCTCTAACGTCTCGCTCATATCGGGAACCCACCACAGTTGCTAAACGAATAGGACGACCCGCTCATATCGGACCACCTCTAAAAATGGACTTTTACAATCCATCCTCTGCTCCTTTCCCCTCCGTTTGCCCATCCACCGTGGAAATACAGGCGGGAGGGTGGGTGGGAACAAACAAAGCACCGATAACCAAACAAGGATGCCCGCCGGTTCTCTGTCGCTCCCTACTCGGCGCCTGTCTTATCTCCCCCTCTCGTGCTGGGACCCCGACCGGTGTTGGATCTGGGTATCTCGCTTGCTCCCGCTGCTCTACTCGCTTTCCTATTTCATGTGCGACTGTTCATTCTCGTTCCTTTCGTGCCGGAACATACTTTCCTTTTACTACTGTACGTATTAACCCTCGATTACCCTGTACCAAGCCCCCCCCATTGTTTCTATGTGTAATCCCCCGTTGGTTATTCAATGAACTGGTGTATATTTCTACTTAGGGGCCCTCCACACAACAGGTGGTCTCTAAGACAACCTTTCCCGCATTATGTTTCGCCTGGAGGCCGCCCCCCCCAAATCTAAACATGTGCGGCTGACCCGCTAATTCGACCAAGTACATACACAACCATTGCCGAGCTTGCCCGTCGAGAAGCTGTGCTCCAATCTGTTCCCCCTCCTACACCGGTCCGTTGTGGACCTTGCCTGGGTTATCGCTCGGTTCATATTTTGTTCCATCGTGTGGGACACGCACACGGGGCCACCCCCGTTGCTTCGCTGGCCAGTCGAGAAGCTGTGCTCCGTTTCGTCTCACTGCTTTACCTGTTTGTTGTGGACGTTTCGTCCAGATTATCGCCGTTTCATAATTTGTTCTATATCGTAGGGCACGCACTCGGGGCCACCCACGTTCGATATCACACGTTCCACACTACAAAAAAACAAAGCACCTTTCATCACCTTATACTTTGTCGTGTTTCTGCTGCCGGTGCAGTAGTTTCCTTTCTCCCCTGGCCAACCCGGTGTCATATTAAGCGATGCCGGCGCAGACGCGTGCTACGGTAGAGGTAGCGCTTTTTGGCTGAATCGTTTTCTGAACGATCGGGCTCCTTAACCCAAACTCGTCGGACTTTCATTTTTGTGACGAAATATGTTTCAGAGTATACTTCGGTCATGAGATTTCTCATCTGGCAGCACTTTTATTTTCCTCTAGAATCAAGTTTTCGGTGAGGTATGATATGACGCTCCGTAAGTGAGGAGCTCAGAAACAACATGGTGCACCTCTATCGTAGCATGCCTTCGCAGCCTGATTTTGCGTTGTGCTTTACCGCCGCCTCCTGAGCTCGTAGTTCGCTCCCAATTATTCGCGCTAAACAAGACTACTCCAAGGGGCAATATGGAAATTTTTGGCACTAAAACTACTGTACCGCCGTTGGATACGAACGCCTTAAAGACGGGGTCCGGGGCGGCTAAGATGTGTATTGGAGACATTTTCAGCACGAGCTGGGGCTTGTCTTGGACGCTGACTCGTCCCTTTTGGATGTCCTATTTTTGTACGACAGCGTCCCTGGGCTCAATAGGGGTAGTAAGGCATGGATTTCGCACCAAACTGTACCCGTGACTCCAAGGAAGCCAGTGATTTCTAGATTCATAGCATGCGAGTACGAGTGATCTTCTTGGTGTTGCTGGAGTTGAGTAAACACAACGGTATACCGAAACGAAATGATTTATTACTATTGTTTGGTTTGGTCTTGAAAAACTGGAATTAATATTACCAAGTTCTGGGTCATATCCACACCTAATATATAGTACAAACAATGCTCCCCTCTGGGACGTGCCCAGGGGAGTGGGACAAAAACGAACACGAAAACCAAATACATGTAGGATGGCCTCAATGCCTAGATGCCGTGGGAATGGCCGTGTTTAATGTGATAGTGTTTCATTATTCATATGGGACGCCATAGTGTGACGCATCCTTCTCACTACCCCTTCCGTTATACAGACTTGCGTGTTCAGCTGCGAGCCTATGGCAGCGTCTGCTGGTTTCACCTTGAATAATCCCGAAGTACCCTAAAAAAAAACTGACTACGACAGAGAACGAAACACCACAGCAAGGGCCTCCGACGTTAACAAGACCAGTGGATTAAGATCCAAGCTTACACGGCAATTGACCCAACAAAACCGACCGACCATGGCTAGCACACCATAAGGCGCATCCTCTATAAGGCACCCCGCTGCGTTCTTCTTCTAACCGTACTCAAGATCGCACTACAGTACGTAATTACTCCAGGCAAACACGACCAAGCAACCTGTATCTAGCAGCGAGCTCCAAGTGGCCAAAAAACGCAAAAAAAAACAAAACAAACCTCGTACAATACATCAAACAGTTTGCTGGGCGACTGGACACACGCACAGCGGTGCCATAGGCGGACATGTTGACTCGCATCGAACCCCTGGGGCCATAGGCGGACCTGTTGACTTGCATCGAGCCACTGTAACCATAGGCGGACCTGTTGACTCGCATCGAACCACTGCGGCAACGGCAAAGCTTAGAAATTTTAGACGTAAACCCATACACGTCTATTCAAGTCGCAGCTCTCGGGGTCTTACACAAAACATATATACACTTCTTGCAGACGATTCAAACCCATACAATTTACCTGTAGTACCTACCTATCCCGACGAAAACCTCTATATCCAACACCACCAGCAGAGGGGGCGACAACGCGCATAAAGCCGTAGCATGTTCCGAACAATCGGCACGAATATACCGCCCCCCCTCTACGTAATACTACAAAAGGTCAAAACAGGTCTCCAACACTAGCGATACACAAGTTTTCCTGCTTATACAGCCCAACCCGATTCCAACAGAACACGGGAGGTGCAAACAAAGCATTGTCATTATTCGCGATATGGGGACGTACACCCGGGGTCTCCTGCGCCAACCTCCATATCGACAATACACGGGTACAACACGGCGCTTGGGTGAACTGGCCCTTCGCGTGTCAGATATCTCCTCCGATTCCTTCCCGTCGCCCACCTATACGGAGATGTAGTATGGTTGATGTTTACTGCGGAAACAAGTTTATGAAAGGGGGCGGATGGGAGGGCGACGGCCGTCAGGCAGGCCGCGTTATCTCGTGGCAGGCGCTTGGTTTAGATGGGCGTTTGGGGCGGCCAACTACAACATCACTTTTTCCATTGGAAAATGTTTTCTCCTTGAAGTTCACTATGTTGTAATCCATCAAACTTTGACTTTAGGGATCAGCCGTTGAGGTGGGGAAACTAGGACTACGCCGCCGTACATACGACGCGTGCGAAATGACAACTCTGAAAGAAGCCCACTGCAGGACCCATACACGTGGTGGCGGATGGTCAGTACACGACCTACGTTCGAGCTAAGGTAACACGTAAGAGTCTGAGTTGGGCCCAGTCGTCTGTAAGTTACAGCAACACTGTATTTCGAGTTAGGTTGCTCACCTTCTGGCAGCACAGGTTAGTAGTGCACCCGTAGTCATCGCACTTGATCTTGTCCGCGCCGTACACGGGGGTGTAGTTGTTGGGGCACGCGTAGTACGAGCAGAACGCCTCGCAGCACTGCTTTTCCTCGCACTTGTCGCCTTCACACTTGACGTCGTGGGCGTTTTCGATCGGAGTTTAACCGTCCGAGCAGCCGATGGAGTTGCAATACAGGTTGTGGTGCTTGACCGGTTCATCGTCTCCTGCGAGAATACAAACCACAGTATTAACAGGTTAAAATCTTTGAGAGTGCCTCACTCGCGTATTAATAGCTACTGGTATCGGGGTCTTTGAGAGAACCAATATTTTTACGAAGTATAAGGTACTCATATTATCCCCTTCTTCAAAACGGTGTTGTGAATACTCTTCCAAGGCACACACGTACGGGAAAAGTCGAACTCGTTTTCTGACTCAAAGCCCACCTTTGTCGCAGCACAGGTCAGTGGTACACCCGGAGCCATCGCACTTGATCTTGTCAGCGCCGTACACGGGGGTGTAGTTGTTGGGGCACGCGTAGTACGAGCAGAAGGCCTCGCAGCACTGCTTTTCCTCGCACTTGCCGTTGTAGCACACCACATCATGAGCATTGTCGATCGGAGTGTAGCCGTTGGGACACCCGATGGAGTTGCAGTACGGCGTTTCGACGTGGTCGTCGGTCTGATGACTCGCTGCGCGAAATGGAACGACAAACAGGTAGGAAACAAAGCGTTAGACGTGTCTCGGTATCGGAAGCAGTGCACTGCGCGGCTGGCGGAAGCAGAGTGCATAGCGTAATATTAGTCTAAACTCCATTTAGCCGGATCTAATGTGACGTTGGCGATATGCTATGATGAGAAATGACTAACACATTTGGCATTCAGACTCACCGTAGTCGCAGCACAAGTCGGTGGTGCACCCAGAGTCGTCGCACTTGATTTTGTCGGCGCCATCCACCGGAGTGTAGTTGTTGGGACAGGGGTGGTACGAGCAGAACGCTTCGCAGCACTGTTTTTCCTCGCACTTGCCGTAGTCACACTTGACCTTGTCGGCGTTGTCGATCGGAGTGTACCCGTTGGAGCAACCGATGGAGTTTCAGTACGCATCATCCTGGTAGGCGGAGGTGTTCACGTAGGCCATAAAGCGGGTCGGATTTATTACTCGTTGTACAGTACATATATACCCTAGTTGAACAACACGAATGCTGCACGCCCTCAACCATGCTTCATATATACCATGGTAGTGGCGGCGGTCTTGATGCGGTATTCCGATGGAGAGTTTTCCCACGTAGTCAGTCATCGTGTGGCCTCAGTGTATCGCTACAATTGGAAAAAGCGAGCATGCTCTGGCTTGGTCATGACGATCCTACAGCGGCATGGCAAGGCTCAACGCTCCAGAAGGAGTTCGGCAGCGCGTCGTCTCACCGAAGAAAAATTATAACAATTCCCAAAAGATATTTCCTCTAAAACAATGTGCATGGTTAATAGAGGACGGTATAGTCGATCGAAAATATTCCGTACCGACGCTACAGTTCCTCGCACTGCGTGTCGTACCTTCAGAGAGCGCCTGCCGCGGAGACTGCGATCGGAATTTCCTAATACTCCTGTAAGTTGTGGGACGCAAGAGGAAAAAAGCCAAAGCGGGCCGTTTCAGATGTGGTTAAGTCTTGGTTATCGTCACTGTGCCGGGAAAGCCAACCGCGGCTTAGCAGTTTCATAGGGGGTAAGGTTGATCACGACGAAATTTTTCGTAGAGGGGTATCAGGGTTTACACTAACACCACGGGAAAAGTCACCGAAAGTGTCGACTGTATAGATTTCGTCGGTTGCGATCAGTTGGCGTTGATCTGCACCGTGCGGTGTTCCGAGCAAAAGTGTCTACGATATTGACCGTTCAGACCACTCTACTACTTTCGCAGGACTTAAATACTTAGGACATTTTGTCTGCCGGTGTGCACGCCAGGGCTGCGTCATTGATGCTCATATTCCGCTACCCCGCCCCGCCACGCCTCCTACTCTCCCCTGGCCGTCCGGCTATAGTCGAGCACGGATTCCGCAGATAATTAAAACGTGCACAACGGCGCTCATCGAAGATCAACAAAGCAATGCAGTGTTCGGAAATGAGATACCTCTACCAGCCCTGTAATTGTAGCCTCGTGCTGTGATCATACACAACTCTAGAATACAACGTCCACCCTAGCAACCATGGGCAATTCAATACACACAGTTTTATATTCGCCCATTCGCACGTATCGATCAACTCTAGGGGCGCAGAACGGTATACACTACCCATAACTGACCCTGATAATATACCGAGGCATTTGATCCGCCGGCACCGCCCACCATGCACCGATTACCACAGACAACCACCGAGACGGAGGCGGTTATTCGACACAGCAGCAGGCAATACAGAGCCCCATGATAGACTCGAAAATACTGTATCCCCTTATTATGTGTGCACACCAAATTCAGTTCTGATTACAGTGTCCCCCCTGAATACTGGTTGATCATAATATTAAAAGGCCCTTCGACTCACCCTTGGAAGAGGCCTGCAGAGGGACGCCAGCTACGGCGCTGAAAACACCCAGAGCTGCCACGAAGGTAAGGAGTTGAACCATTCTTGTTTTGTTCTTGTCGGAGTCGCCCTTGGTAGTAGCGGAGTGCCTAGCTGTGGTGATTGCTCTGTATATCAAAAAAGGGAAAGTTTACGCCGGGTTATACAAAGACTCTGAAAGCGGGATATGACAGCAAATGGGATCTGGAAATGTGTTCGCTGTGGTTCGGCTTTAACATGCGGGCTTCTCAAACGGAACACCTAGGTCGGATCAAAAACGGTTACAAGGGCAAAGGACAAGCACGGGAACACGTTGCATGCACGTCACAGAATGTTGCTTGTCACATAAATAGGTATCCCGTCCTTAAGGTTGTGTACGACTGTATTTATTTGCAATCACTGCGAAGCGTGGAAGCAGCGCGTGAGCGAGAGAGAGGGGGGAAACACATTATTCGTACCAGTAGTAGCTTTCATTATGTACAGATAGATCAAGCTATGCCCGTCTCAGACTGCCTGCTGTACTCTCTACTCGGGAGGGAGGCCCAACTACTGTACGTACGGCACACACAGTGTCGGACACGTACTTTTTTTTTTTTTTTTTTTCGGACACGTAAATATGAGACGGGAAATATGTTCCATCCGGCTGGAATTCTGGTATATGGGTGCGTCCTACACTAACTTCAGCTTTATCGGTGGATCTGTCTGTTCCCTGGGCATGCGACTGCCACACCACAACACGACCAACCAAATCCAGTTCGGTTCAAGTATCAACCGTGAGAGGTTCCGTTCTGCGATACTTGCGTTGGGATATATATGCACAGTACAAATTTATGGTATCGACTATACGCGCAGCCAGCGGTAGCCGGGTAGACCTCCTTCCTCCTGTTCAAAAGCAAAGGTACACCGTACGGTTGCCCACGTGTCGTCCCGTTGAAGTGTTAATACAATCAGTGCACACTTGGCGGCTGATACATTCTAATACGCAAGTGCTGTGCTTCGGAGCACACACTCAAGAACCCCAACGCTACGAGTACCACGTCGTGGAACGCAGGTCCATCCATGTAGAGTGTCAGTACAGCAGTGCACATAAGTACACATAGAAACCTCACCTATATGCAGATAGCTGTCGCAGATAGATGTTGTGCAGTAGTACTCGTTGAACGGGCTGGTGGAAGAACTTCAGTGAGAATCAGGGCGGCTTGGTGGGTGGGGTGGTATGATGTGATGAAGGTGGCGTGGTGCCGTGGGTCCAACGGCGTAGCGTCCATGGTCAGACATTCCCCCTTTGAGACGTGTAAGCAGGGAAGGCAACTTCCCACAGCATCGGAGCTTTCTCAGTACATGCCACGGGCAGAGCGCAAATTCTCGTTGTGCGGTGCAACCAAAGCGAAATTGTGCAGAAACTACGAGTACGTATTATTATCGTGAACGAAAGATACTACTGGAGTCTGGATCACCATCAGCACACGAATACACGGATGCGTGAGATCGGAGGCGAGGCCGAGAACGAGTACGAGCGTACATGAACGCAGTGCCTTGCGCGGAGGTCAGGTGTACCAACGTACGTAATCAAACGGCAGCTGTGTCACTCGTTTGCTCCACGCGCCGAGTTACTCGTACTTGCACACAGAGTTCGTATCCACTTACTTTCAGAGACAAGCCCCACCTTCAACCTAAAAATAATTTGTTCCGGTCCGAAACAAATATCTTGGATTCGAACAGATTCGACCGCAAATAATTTCAGAATGAAAGAGCCTGCAAACAGACAAAGACGATCTCGGGTTGAAGAAGCATCGTATACCTGATATCACACTAGGCGTAAATATAAGGACTGCTTGGTCTTCATGTGAATATGTCATCTGCTCTTATACTGATGTACGCTGTTGTGGGCTGTGGTGGCATGCAAACGTATCACGATGATCCAAGCGAAGCAACAAGGTCTGGTGTCAGACAGACCAAGAAGCCAAGCAGACCAGCGCAAATATAGCACACGCACGAGCACCACGAGCACGATATAGAACGCTGGGCGTTGTATGTCACCTTGTCGGAAGCCACCGCGTTCGAGTACGAGTGGAGTACTCGTATACATACTCACCACCACCTCGTGGATTCGAGTTTGGCTTCGTACCGGTGATGCTCGTGTACTTTTCTGAAAATAAAATTCTGCACGGTTTAAAATCGAAGCACAAACCAAGAAAATTATTTCGCCCTGTGTACATACGGGAGGAATTTTCCGACACTGCGGGAGGTTGTCATCTGAACCCTCCCCTTCTACCCTACAGGATAATGCCTGCTGCGGAGCCTACGTTGGACCAACTCCACCACGCCATCCTGAATCACTCATCACATTCCACCAGGCCATCCACCAAGCCTCCTTGACTCTCACTGGCCAACTTACACCAGCACATCTTACACCACCAGCACTCTTCACCGGTGAGCTTGCTACTGAGAATTCGTCTCTCCATAGCTACGATACCTTATGATTTATGCGTGCATGTGATCCGAGGTCCGACCGGCACAGCAAGCAGTCGCATTACGTACAGCAGTAGTAGCACTTCGACGAAACGATACAAAGGTGGCTGCGCTTTAGTAAGGCTTTGGTGGCGAACAGGAGGTCCACCCGGCTGCCGATGGGTGTTGCCGACGGCATATAGGTAGAGGCCAACGCGTGTCTCACAGCACGGAGCTTCTTGCGGTTGGTACTTGAGTCCGACAGTAGCTTGGCGGTCTCTCGTTGTTGCAGTGTCGCGAACAAACAGCAGGAAGTAGTACAGCAGTTTATGGCGGAACAACCTGTGCGTACCGTGGCTTCTCGCAAAGTTCCGTGGGCATGTAGCTGTGCCCTTCCTCCCGAAAGTAGAGTATAGTAGCAGGCAGTCTGCAACGGGCGCGGCTTGAGTTGCTGTCGGCAATTGAAGTAGATCGGCTGAGGCTGTCGTAAGGTTCTCTCTGCGTGTGCTGCACATGCTCATTCTCCCCGAAGCCACTGCACAACATCGAACAGGGTACGTATGGCACAAACAGCCTTGTATCCTGCACGTGTTTCTGTAATCATGCCGCATGCGCTACGGCGTGCACGGCCTCAAGAGCACATCCATCCATGGCGTTCCTAAAGTACTTGCCTGCTACTGCTATATGCTGTTGGTCTCGGGTTGATGGATGGTGAGTACATACAGCAGTATACCTCATCATATGTACAGGTACCTTGTACCTGTTATTGAACAGCATGTCCCATTACGGGGGAACGTACTGCTGTAGTAATCAGGACCAAATATGGTTAGTAAAAATACTGGAATATGTAGGTTTTTGTGTGTACCGTAGTCCCTAGATCGCTTTCGGCGTACTGTTACTGTATTAGGTTGGGGTGAGTTCTCCGTAAGAGCTCTACTACAAATGCACTCGTATGATCCCATGCATTTTGCGGCATCCTTTCATTCGTCCGTGTTTGACCCCTCCCAGCCAGACCTTTCTTACGACTGCCGATGCGTATGTCGACTCCGAACCTATACTTCCGTAGCTTCGCGACAAGTAGGTTGTTTGGTTAAATTCCGTCTCTAACAATATTCGTCACTGTTTTCCGTTTGGTGATGTTCAGACAAAAGCACCAGCCAGAGGCACTCAAGCACCTGCAAGACAACTCGATAAGAAAATGGTTCAGCTCCTTACCTTCGTGGCAGCTTTCGGTGCTTTCGGCGCAGCAGCTGGCGTCCCTCTACAGGCCTCCACCAAGGGTGAGTTGTCGGTTGGTTCTGCGTCCGCGGAGTTTTGATCTAACCGTATGATGAGTAAACGCGTTAAACATATTGTAGTATACATCGAATCGACGAGTTATCAAAACAAATGACGAGGTGATGTGGTGTATGATCACGGCACGGATTACATGTAAGTCAAGGGCTAGTTTAGAGTGGTCTATATATACGTACGTCAATAAATTCGTGCTTTCGTCGAGTGCCGGTGTGTGCGCATACCGTATATTGGCCCGCCACTACAGTACAGTACAAGAAACACCTCACTCATCCGACCAAGCGTCCAAACATTATTATAACACTATCCTTCGTTTTCTTCAGCACAATATATTCCATGTATACTACACTACGGTAGCGTTAACTGCTGTGGTGCAGGGCTCGCCGCTGAGCTCGAGTTTTTATTCCAATCTTCTTGCATCCCGCAAACGGTGCGCCTTATAGTCCTTCTGCTGTCGCCCGCGCGTGGGGAAACCTCAGCCCAGATGTTGACACCTTCGTATAGGTTGGCTATCATTATCGTGTTTTGTACTCTTGTGTCCTGCCGTGTCGGTGCTTGGCCAGCGGACTGCGGGTGGTTACCGGGCTAGTCTGGGTGTATTGAAGATGCAATCGTCACTCACGTCGGCAGTCAGCATGCTATGGTCCCGTGGTACGACGTTTGCATACACGAGGTTACCCTTCTATCGTCGTACCGTAGGGTTAGGATTAGGGTTAGGTTACCCTATATCTCGACCCTCGAAAACGTGGGCGACACGAACTCAATGCCACCAACGGGCACTCCATAATCGGCCTTCAAGATTGCGTTCCCCCTGGTAAACCCCCCCAGCAGCAAACAGTGCCGTGATCAGCACCAACAGCTACGAAATGCACACGGTACGATTCGCTTCCACCTTCGTCACGGTAACCCGTGGACTAAACAACGTGTAAAAACGACCCTCCATGTCCTTGTCGGCCTCACGTCCGACAACTTTCAGGAGTATCAGGGAAGGCCGAGCGCAGTCTCCGCGGCAGGCGGTCTCTGAAGGTAAGAGACTGCACGATGAAAAGTGGGGTTTACACGATGTGTCGCTGCTGCTTTATTTTCTCTGGCTGGTGTTTTTGGGCACGTGCTACTGTACCTCATCTATCAACTACAGTAGTACAGTTAGGGCATGAGTATTCCTCTGAAACCGACTGCGAAGACCGGCCGATTGACACATCCTGCCATGAACATATTGACGCGTTATTATCACAGGTAAGACAATCAAGTCCTTCCAGTCGTAGCAATATATCTGACTTGAGTATGCCCATCCCTCCCAAAGCGATTAATTATACCAACCTTTCATCTGACGGTCTGTCGCTGTAGACATCCATGTCATCAGCCATAGCGCGAGGTACAGCTCCGCGAAAACAATGCAATCGCGGATTTATAGTTTTGACAATACTTCCCATCCGCTTTGACACTTCTCTTCCCCTTCATTGCCGGACTGTCCAGCACGATGTTGTGTACTGCAACTCCATCGGCTGCTCCGACGGTTACACTCCGATCGAGAACGCCTACGATGTGAAGTGCGACAACGGCAAGTGCGAGGAAAAGCAGTGCTGCGAGGCGTTCTGCTCGTACTACGCGTGCCCCAACAACTACACCCCCGTGGACGACGCGGACACGATCAAGTGTGACCACTACGGGTGCACCACTGACCTGTGCTGTGACAAAGGTGGGTCTTGATTCATAAACAAAGCACGACGTATATCGTAGGCGTGCATCGATCAAAGTGTTGACATCACTGAAGTTGAAGACTTGGCCAACCGTATGATATTCCATACATAGCTATATGATTGATAGCGATCACTATGCCACTGGGGTGGACTACACTTTTTCCGCGACTCAGTTTAATTGCCCATTTCATTTGGTACAGGGGGTGACAAAACCGACTATAAAGACACGAAGTACTGCAACTCCATCGGCTGCTCGGACGGCTACACGCCGATTAAGAATGCCCACGATGTGGAATGTGAAGGCGACAAGTGCGAGGAAAAGCAGTGCTGCGAGGCGTTCTGCTCGTACTACGCGTGCCCCGACAACTACACCCCCGTGAACGACGCCGGCGCTATCAAGTGCGACCACTACGGGTGCACCACCGACCTGTGCTGTGACAAAGGTCAGTTTTGATTCAGATACAAAGTACGACCTATCTTGTAGGTGTGCCTTGGTCACATGATCACACTGCTGAATAGTAACTGGCCAAGCGTCAGCTGGCGTAGATACGCCGACGCAGGCGGATTTCCTCGGATGTGTCCGCATATAATTTTGCTGTTCCTATTGGATAGGGTTTTGCTAAGATAAGTGAAGGGCAGTTTTTACCCCCCCGGTGGGATTTTTTTCTGTTGGGCTAAACGGTGGCCACCACCCCAACCCGAAACTCGGACCCTAACCCTAACCGAAGACCTGTTAGGTTAATGTGCCATGATCTCGTCGTCCATGGAAGGTTCTGGTTGCTGTGCGGCCACATCTAAATAATCTCGACCCCGCGTGCAAACCCACGCGTGATCGCCAATGGCATGATGTGTTATAATGTAAACTCTTATCTCTGAGAGGCAGATGGCTATCGCTAGGTAGTTGAGACGGAATGCAGTAACTCATATTCAACCTACTACTGTGATTCCGCTTCCCGCAGGCGATGACAAAACGTACACCAAGTACTGCAACTCCATCGGTTGCTCGGACGGCTACACGCCGATTAAGAACGCCCACGATGTGGAATGTGAAGGGGACAAGTGCGAGGAAAAGCAGTGCTGCGAGGCGTTCTGCTCGTACTACGCGTGCCCCGACAACTACACCCCCGTTGACGACGCTGGCACCATCAAATGCGACCACTACGGGTGTACCACCGACCTGTGCTGTGACAAAGGTGAGCCTTGGTTCAGAAGAGGCTCACATTCTTTCAGATGGGTGTTACGTATGGGCCAAACTCTAGACAATACCGAAATTAAGCACTGTCCAACCGCGTATGACGTTACAACATATGACATATTCCCTGATAATGTTAAAATATAACGATTCCCACGCGCTTGTGACAGACTGAACTCACCTTCACGTTTTCATTGTTTTTTGTGGGTGCAGGAGATGGCAAAACTGACAACAACGACACGAAGTACTGCAACTCTATCGGCTGCTCAGACGGCTACACTCCGATCGAAAACGCCTACGACGTGGAGTGCTACAACGGCAAGTGCGAGGAAAAGCAGTGCTGCGAGGCGTTCTGCTCGTACTACGCTTGCCCCAACAACTACACCCCCGTGTACGGCGCGGACAAGATCAAGTGCGACGACTACGGGTGCACCACTGACCTGTGCTGCAAGAAGGTGAGCAGCAGAGCCACAATACAGTAGTAGTACTCCAAGTTGCCGACTGTACCGTTTTCATGCGAGTTGGCTGAACAACGACTACAAACGACGGATAATGTACTGTAGTACAAGTGTATGTCGTGTACATAACCCTGATCACCACACAGATCCACGAGCTATGTTGTGCTACACGTCCACGATATACTACTGTATACTATCACTGTAAATATCCCTGCATGTTGCTCGTATCTCCATAAGTAATGGTTGCTTCGTGTCAAGGCAGAGAGGGCCCTTTCACACGTTGTGTACTGCGGCGTACTCCACTTATTCCCACTATTCTTAGGGCATGAAGATTGACACGAAATTTAAACAGGATGGGGCAGTGAAGATCCCAGTACTTAGTCGGACGGGTGACTTTGACGCAAGACGCCTGACACGAGAGTGGTAGCAGTTATAGCGCCCGAAACAGTTCCGACGGCCGATGAACTATGTCCAGTATCGTTGGAACACCATTAATTTGCGAATTACCTATGTTTCGTTGTATTCCTTAAGGTAATCGGATTGTACGTTGTATTTGTTTCCCGAAGTCAATGTTTGGATGAGGTGTTTCGAGTTCCTCCAAGTGAGTATCCCGAGTGCCTTTCCTCTCAGGCGCACCGCTGTCGTAGGACCCGTCGCTGCTACCAGCGTTGGTAGGGGCAGCCGTTAACACCCCTGAACGAAACCACGCATGGACCATACAATGCAAAGCAGAGACCCATTTTTAACGTTCTTCGGCCTTCGATCCGCTGCATCCCCGACCCTTTTTCTGCCACAGTAAACAACAACGGGGCTTCATGTCGAAACGTGGAAGGACGACGGAGAGGACGAAAGAAACAATTTTGCGGGTGTGCCGAGTGCGAGTTCGCGGCCAAAGTTAGTAGAGCGGCGGCATGTTCCGGTGCACTGTCGATCTGTGGGCCGGAGTACACGTACCAGCTGAGGGTATATTATTTCTGCCTCCCGTCGTCCTGTTCCCCCCTAGTTTCGCGTTGAGATAAGACGTATACTGCAGTAGAAGGCTTGTTTGTACAGCTAATGCGTGGGTTTGAGACCGTCTAGCGTGTACTTATATTTGATATCGGTTTAAGTCCGTTAGGTGGTGTGAATTCAAGTGAGGTGCTTGATCTTGATGTCCAGCATTCAGAGATGGTTGCTGCGTTATTGATTCGATACAAGTTGACAGATCCGCTTTTACACTACGTACACTGTGCGCGTAGTAAGTTGCCCACCTGCTAGTTGACGTAAGGGTGGTTTGGTGTTATTTGTATGGTGGTATTGGTTCTCGTGCGCGTGCTAGGAGATTAGTTGATGATAAGCTATGATGTGGTGTATGCATTCGGTGGTTTGGTGTGGTTTGGAGGGTGTCCTCAGTTCCGGTGTACGTGGTCAAAGTTCCGTTATGGAGTTCGGGGTGCCTGGCCTAGAGCAAGCCTGGGTACATGCACATGACGGCAAAACGAAGTGTCTTGTGGGGATCGTGTGGTGTGCGCTCGCTTACCGGCTCGTGCGTTGGTTGTAAAAGTGGATCTTGGTCCATGTGTTCTGGTGAAAGTCGAAAACCCTTGTGGTCTTTCGAGCTGTATCGTATGTTGTCGCACTGCTGTATGTTTGGAGGTATACGAGGTGCGTTCACAGACGCTTCATTTGTATAGTTGAATCGCTGTTAGGTATCAAGGAAAGGGGCCGGTGAGTCATGCTCCTGTAAAGATGCCTTCGACTAGGGGTATAATTGAATAATGAAACTGTAAATATTTGCGCTCATATTATAATCTTCACGGTTGTTTGTTTCCCGAGGAGGATCCGCTGCACGTAACTGGTTCACACGTTCGGCGAGGTTTGGTCTCTGAGCTAGGGCGTGTTTATGCCAGTGCCTGCAATGTGATAAATATATGAACACAACCCTACTGTAATCAGGGTGAAACTCAAGCCCGTATTTCACCCATATCATGCATGAATTGAGGACACCGCAACCCGCTGGGTCGACATGTCCCCGCACAATGCAGAGGGGTGCGGGAAATCTATACCTGAATGCCGCAAAACCATTATGGGATTGCCGATATTGGGTAGTTCCACGGCTGAAGAATTCCACTACACCAATCAAACCTATTTGCCTTGTGAGGCAAAACAATGCTACCTCTGTCGTAGCAATCATCACTTGTAGGAGGTCATATCGTGGGACGTGTTTGTGAGGTGAGCGTGTGTACGTTGGCCAACACGTGTTAACCTGTTCCATCACTTATGATCGCAGTTATCAGTGTTGTTACGTCTGCTTGGGGGCTCGGTGCAATGCCTGGGGGGCGCTCTCTATGAGAGGCCTGCCCAAACAAGTTGGGGGCCGATCGACTAGTACTTTGTTACATGCCGGTTTTATGGGCTGCTATGGATAGTTCTCAGGGTTTGATGCTACCACCTAAGCCCTCGCCCCAGTTGCTGACCGAGACACCTAAACAGATATCTTAATCACGCGACAATCGATGACTTTCTAGCGTTATTGACACAACCCGTGGTCACTCTCGAAGTCGTCTCACGCTTTTCGAGGATGTTTTAAGACGTAAGGCCGCAAATTTGTGGAAACAATACGAATCTCACAGACTAGGAACCTTGGAATGTATCCTTGGAACTCCCCCTCCACCACACGTATACCGGTAACTACAATATCACCAGAATATCACCAAACACGACTCATTGCGGGAGGAAATACAGTTGTAGTACTGTACAGTCGTAACCAGAACAAAATATGGTATTGTGTAAGAATACTGCGAGTATCAATTAGTGAGATACCTAGATTTTCGTCTCATCCTCAGCTCAAACTATTAGTACTCTATGTACTACGCCAGTATAGTTGGAACACACGCTTACCAACACCACTGTTTACGGGGGGGGGCATTACAATACAAAAATCAGAACCAAAGACGAGTGGTACAATAGAGGTATAATAGCACGTTTTGGCTAAAACGGTTTCTGAATGACGGGGCTCTCCCCTTAACTCAAAATCGTCGCAAATTCAGTATTTCTTGTGTTGTTGCAATACTGTAATACGTTTCGTACGCTTTTAGGCCAAGGGATTGCTCATCGGGTATAGCACTTTTTTTCCCCGCCTCCAAAACCATTTTTTGGGTGAGGTATGGAGAGCTCTTCTTGTTAAGTGACCACCTTCAGGAACAAAAGGTGCACCTCTACCGTCCTAGTATGCGTTCAAAGCTATCGGGTGAAATTATTCGGAGATACGTTGTTTTTGGGTCCAGCCTGGGTTGTGTTTTTGCTATGTATTACTACGACCCCCTACGTAATATTTCCTCTGCAAAAGTACCAGCACCAGCATTCTCAAGGCAGCGAAAGGTGGGGAATCGAAACACCCGGAAGGCACACATGTATGTTGTGCTGTGGGTTGTATCGCAGCACATCCAATACACCACATACTAAATCACGCCGCCGCCTTTGTGAACAGAGACGTTTCCGCTTATTTTACCCATGATGTGCGTGAGTTCAGTGCCCACAGCACGGTCACGTTTCCTGAAGTCGTGTGGTACACAGGCTCGAAGCTCCTATATGCCCCTGAGACTTGTAAATATATGAGTACGTACGTGGTGATTGTAAAGTCTCGGCCGACAAATAATTTGTAGCCAGAGTGGAGAGTTTTCGAGCCCAAACTTGTCTACTTTTTGGTCGACGCATGCTCTCTTAAGATCAGAGGTGCACCAAGGGCGGGTGAAAAAAATAACCCGAGACCCTCACTCACATTTTTGCATTTGGGGCCGATTGGGGGGCTGGGGGTATTTTTCAGTTCCTATACTAAATCCTATATAACCAATGACTTTTCCAGTTCCTATACTAAATCCTTTATAACCAATGACTCAACCCTTGACTTAACCACAAGTTACTTCGTTTTAGAACGGGCACTTGTCAGACATTGCGTTGAACTGGAAGAGTCACAGCCAAGCACAGAAACCGCGAACAAACCAGCTGTCTTGGGTCTTGCAGTACGTTGTTGTGTAGGCGAACGTTCACCGCCTGATTCATTGCCTGATGCAACCTGACCATGAAACATAATAGCAGACTGTAGACAACGCAACTGAGCCCAAGTGAGTCAGGTGACTAGAGTTCAGTACCCTCACCAGCAGAGCTGCCAGTAGCTCGGAAACAACGACGAGACTTAAATAGTTGAAACCGTCGAAACGCGGCGGGATTGGCCGCGTTTTTTGACGAACCGCGCACACCCCCGCCCGCGTACACCTCAGTGGGGAGGAGACATGCACAAGGGTTGTTGCGCCCATGGAGAAGTGTGGTATCTCCTCGGGCTGCAAGTACCAAGAAGATGTCGGTGGAAACCACTACGCTTGATCGGAGTGTAAGGTGCTGTTGCACGTTCGTTGTGTGCAAGCCTTTTGGGACACAACGGACGTTGAAAGCACCCCGGATACTAGGTTGTTCTGTGGTATCAGCTACACTGCAACGTACAGCAGTCGCAGAAAGATGGAGCCGTAGCTGCTGCTGAGTCTGCTGTAGCAACTGGGGCGGCGAGTCCATCTGCAAAATCTTGACTCATCCAACTCATCCGACTTTTCAGCACTTCGTTTGTTCGCCCTCCCTCCGACTATTATTGCAAACAAATTAAACCAAACACCACTACTTTCAACACTGGTCACCATCCAAGTTATTCACGAAACACACAAACAACACACGTAGGGCTCGTGCGCATTGTTTCGACAACGTCTTGCTGAGCAACTGACGCCCAAAGGCTGTAAAATAGGTGTTTAGTTTGAGCAAAATAATATAAACTCAGGGTGTGTTGACGGGGGGGGGGGGGGGGGGGGATGAGGGTCTCGGGGTTTTTTTCACCCGCCCTTGGGTGCATCATGCTTTTTTCGGAGGGTGGACCCTTGAGGAGCTCTATACAACAGCAGTACCGCATATGCAAAACATAACTTATTTATTTGGAGAAGAATAAAAGTGATAGAGGAACAAGCCCATAACTTAAATATAGGATGGAAAATATTGCAACACAGCAATGAAAGTCCGGCGGTTTTGCGCTAAGGAGCCCGATCATTCAGATAACGTTTCTCAGCCAACACCTATTATCTATCTATCTATGCAGGTGGATGCCGCAAGCGTGTGGTGGGTAGTAGTATGAGTATAGAAGGGGTTCGTGGAGGAAGTCCAGTGAGAATCAGGGAGGCTTGGTGGGTGGGGTGGTGGGATGTGACGATGATGAGAGAGGGATTCAGGGTGGCGTGGTGTATGTAGTGGTTCAAACGACGTAGCGTCCATGGGCAGCCATTCCCCCTTTGCCGTGGAAGCAGGGGAAGCAACTTCCCGCAGCATCGGAATTAACTTTCTTCGTAAATGCCACGGGGAGAGTGGAAACTCTCGCTGTGCGGTGCAACCAGAACGAAAATGTGCAGAAACTGGGTATTATGATGAACGAAAGATATTCACACACGAATATACATGGATGCGTGATATGGGAGGAGAGGCCGAGGACGAGCACGAGCGTACATGAACGCAGCGCCTCGCGCGAAGGTCAGGTACCAACAAGGCGCATAATAAAACAACAGCTGTGGTACTCGCATGCCCGACGCGCTTCGCTTGTTTTGGCTGCATGCAGTGTGTGCACGCTGTGAGCGGAGGAGGTAGTCGTACTTGTACAGAGTCCGTATCCACTTGCTTTCAGGGAAGCCCACACTTTCAACCGAAAAATAATATTCCGGTCCGAGACAAAAACAAACAATCGATTGGAAGCACGAACCAAGAAACTTATTTCCCCCTGTGACACACGGCTGGAATTTTCCGACGCTGCGGGAGGTTGTCACCTGAACCCTCCCCTTCCACCCCATACGATAATGCCTGCTGCGGAGGCTACGTTGGACCACCAACGCCACCACTTCATTTAGTTTCGGAGCTACTCGTCCGAGTGGCCAAACCCTGGTAGTGAAAATGGGGATACCCCCCCTATCGCAGCACCAGTCAACAGGCAGTCTGCAACGGGCGCGACTTGAACTGTCGACAACTGAAGTAGATCAGCTGAAGCTGTCGTACGGTTATCTCTCCGTGTGCTGCCCACCCTCCCCGAACCAATTGCACAACATAGAACATGAAACGTATGGCACATACAGCCTTGTACCCTGCACTTGTGTGTGTGTGATGATCGCGCCGCATGCGCTACGGCGTACGCGCGGCCTCAGACCCTGCACTTGTGTGTGTGTGTGATCGCGCCGCATGCGCTACGGCGTACGCGCGGCCTCAAGAACACATCCATCCATGGCGTTCCTAAAGTATTTGGCTACTACTGTTATATGCTGTTGATCTCAGGTTGATGGATGGTGAGTACATACAGCAGTATACCTCATCACATGTGCCTTACTTGTACCTTGTTGAACAGCGTGTGCTATTACGGAGGAAGGTAATAATCAGGACCAAATATGGCTAGTGAAAATACTGGAATATGTACAGCAGTAGGTTTTTGTCTGTGCAATAGGTCCTATTTACTATATCCCCTAGATCGCTTTCAGCGTACAACTGTATTACTGTACGAGGTTCGGGTGAGTTCTGCGTAGGAGCTCTACTACAAATGAAGTCGTATGATCCCATGCCTTTTGCGGCATCCTGTCCTCCGCCCGTGTTTGACCCCTCGCATCCAGACCTGCTTTACGACTACCGATGCGTATGCCGACTCCGAACCTACTACCTTACGCGTAGGTTCGCGACAAATATATGGTTTGGTCAGATTCCGTCTCTAACGATATTCGTAACTGTTTTCCGTTTGATGATGTTCAGAGCTACCTTACGCGTAGCTTCGCGACAAATATATGGTTTGGTCAGATTCCGTCTCTAACGATATTCGTAACTGTTTTCCGTTTGATGATGTTCAGACAGAAGCATCAGCCACAGGCACACAAGTACCTGCAAGAAAACTCGATACACAAAATGGTTCAGCTCCTTACCTTCGTGGCAGCTTTGGGTGCTTTCGGCGCAGCAGCTGGTGTCCCTCTACAGGCCTCCACGAAGGGTGAGTTGTCGGTTGGTTCTGCGTCCGCGGAATAATTGGTCTGACCGTATGAGTAAACGCGTTAAAAATATTGTAGAATACCTCGAATCGACGAGTGCCCAACACAAATGACGAGTTGGGGTACATAGTGCATGATCATGGCACGGATTGCATGTAAGTCAAGGGCCGGTGGAGAGTGGTCAATATACACGTACGTATTTAATTTCGTGCGTTCGTCGAGTGCCGGTGTGTGTGCATACCGTATATTGGCCCGCCACTACAGTACAAAACAAGAAACACCTCACTCATCCGACCAAGCGTCCAAAACGTATTGTTACACTATCTTTCGTTATCTTGAGCACAAGATATTACATACCACACTACGGTAGCGTTCATTGCTGTG
This sequence comes from Saccharina japonica, assembly GCA_008828725.1. NCBI lineage: Eukaryota > Phaeophyceae > Laminariales > Laminariaceae > Saccharina > Saccharina japonica. The sequence continues at coordinate 21,986 of MEHQ01001123.1, read as the reverse complement.
GTCCAGGGCTCGCCGCTGAACTCGATTTATTAATCCAATCTTCTTGCATCCCCCAAACGGTGAGCCTTATGGTCTTACTGCTGTCGCCCGCGCGTGGGGAAAACCCAGCCGAGATGTTGACACTTTCGTATAGGTTGGCTATCATCCTTGTGTTATGTACTCTTGTGTCCTGCCGTGTCGGTGCTTGACTAGTGGACTGCAGGTGGTTACGGGACTAGAGGGGGATGTTTTGATGATGCAACCGTGACTCACGTCGGCAGACAGCATGCTATCGACACTTTAACATCGGATTTTGGGATAAAGATTGCTCCCGTGGTACGACGTATGCATACAAGGGATTACCCTACTATAGTCATGCCGTACTGCTCTGTTTCGCGACTCTCGAAAACGTGGGGCGACACCAACTGAATGCCACCAATGAACACTCCATAGTCGGCCTTGACGATTACGTTCCCCTTGGTAACCCCCTCCAGCAACAAACAATGCCGTGATCAGCACCAACAGTTACGAAACTCACACGGAATAATTCGCTGGCACCTTCGTCACGGCAATCTGGACTAAACAACGTGAAAAATACCCTGTTCTTGTCGGCATCGCGTCCTAACAACTTCCAGGAGTATCAGGGAAGGCCGAGCGCAGGCTCCGTGGCAGACGGTCTCTCAAGGTAAGACACAGCACTATAAAAAGTGGGGTGTATACGACGTGTCGCTGTTTTCTTTTCTTTGGCGTGTTTTTTGGCACATGCTACAGTACCTCATATATCAACTGCAGTACTGTAGTGCACTTAGGGCACTACATAGTATTTCCCTGAAACTGACTGCGCAAACCGGACGATTGACGCATCGTGCAAACTTGTCATGGAAGTATTGACAAGCCATTATCAGGCGAGACAATGAAGCCCTTTCCGTCGTAGCAATATATCTGACTTGAGTATGCCCATCCCTCCCAAAGCGATTAATTATACCAACTTTTCATCTGACGGTCTGTTGCTCTAGACATCCATATCATCAGACATGGCGTGAGGTACAGCTCCGCGAAAGAAATCCATTTGCGGATATATATTTTTGACAAGACTTCCCATCCGCTTTGCCACCTACCTTCACCCTCATTGCCGGACAGCACGATGTTGTGTACTGCAACTCCATCGGCTGCTCCGACGGTTACACTCCGATTGATAACGCTTACGACGTGAAGTGCGACAACGGCAAGTGCGAGGAAAAGCAGTGCTGCGAGGCGTTCTGCTCGTACTACGCGTGCCCCAACAACTACACACCCGTGTACGGCGCTGACAAGATCAAGTGCGACCACTACGGGTGTACTACCGACCTGTGCTGTGACAAAGGTCAGTCTTGATTCAGAAACGAAGAATGCTCTATATCGTAGGTGTGCCTATGGTAACATGTTTAGAGTGCTAAAACACGACTGGCCAAATATCAGCTGGCGTAGATACGCCGATGCAGGCTAATTTTCTCGCATGTGTCCGCATAAAATGGTGCTATTCCTATAGCCTATAAGATACCTGGTAGGGTTTTGCTGGGAGGAGTGAAAGGCATGTTTTAACCTGCCGTGGGCATTTGTTTCCATTAGGCTCAACGCCGGCCTCCACCCCAACCCGAAACTGGGATTTTTACCCTAGCCAAAGACCTGTTTGGGTAGTGTGCCATGATATCGTTGTGCATGTAAGGCTCTGGTTGCTGGGCGACCCCGCGTGCAAATCTACGTGGGATCGCCAATAGCATGATGTTACAATGTAAATATCTGAGAGGCAGATGGCTATCGCTACGTAGTCGAGACGGAATACAGTAACTCATGTTCAAATTGCCACTGTGATTCCGCTTCGCGCAGGCGATGACAAAACGTACACCAAGTACTGCAACTCCATCGGCTGCTCGGACGGCTACACGCCAATTGCAAACGCCCACGATGTGGAATGCGAAGGGGACAAGTGCGAGGAAAAGCAGTGCTGCGAGGCGTTCTGCTCGTACTACGCGTGCCCCGACAACTACACCCCCGTGGATGACGCTGGCACCATCAAGTGTGACCACTACGGGTGTACCACCGACCTGTGCTGTGACAAAGGTCAGTCTTGATTCAGAAAAAGCTCACATTCGTTCGGATGTGTGTTTGGAACATAATCTATACAATACTGAAATGAAGCACTGGTCAACCGTACACGGCGTTACAACACTAAGCATATTCCCTGAGAGCTTAAGAAGACAACGGTCGTCACGCGCTTGTGACAGACTCAACTAACCTTCACGTTGTCATTGTATATTGTGGGTGGAGCAGGGGATGACAAAACCGACAACAACGACACGAAGTACTGCAACTCCATCGGCTGCTCGGACGGTTACACCCCAATCGAGAACGCCCACGACGTGAAGTGCTACAACGGCAAGTGCGAGGAAAAGCAGTGCTGCGAGGCGTTCTGCTCGTACTACGCGTGCCCCGACAAGTACACCCCCGTGGACGACGCTGGCGCCATCAAGTGCGACCACTACGGGTGCACCACCGACCTGTGCTGTGACAAAGGTCAGTCTTGATTCAGAAACGAAGTATGCCTTATTTCGAAGGTGTGCATGGACCAAAGTCTTGACAGCTTGTCAGTACTGAGCTTAACCCTTACAGGACTGGAGTCCCGTTTTGAGGCCAAATTACTTATATTTAGTGAGGACCCTGACCTCGTCTAACCCTTATAGGACTGGGGTCCCATTTTGGGGACAAATTACTTATAATTAGAGTGGTTTGTCCCCAAAAAGGGACTGCAGTCCTAAAAGGGTTAAACGAGAGCCCCACTGTATGCCGGTACCGAACATAGGTATGGTAGATGGCGATCACGACGCCACCAGCGCAAACTACCCTATTCTTCAACTTTTATTTATTGCCCATTTTCATTTGGTGCAGGGGATGACAAAACCTACAACACCGACACGAAGTACTGCAACTCCATCGGCTGCTCCGACGGTTACACTCCGATTGAGAACGCGTACGACGTGAAGTGCGACAACGGCAAGTGCGAGGAAAAGCAGTGCTGCGAGGCGTTCTGCTCGTACTACGCGTGCCCCAACAACTACACCCCCGTGTACGGCGCTGACAAGATCAAGTGCGACCACTACGGGTGCACCACTGACTTGTGCTGCAAGAAGGTGAGCAGCAGGGCAACAATACAGTAGTACTACTCCCAAGGTATCGACTCTACCGTTTCCATGCGAGTCGGCTGAACAACGACTAGAAACGACGGATAATTTACTGCAGTACAAGTGTATGTCGTGTACACAACATTGATCGCCACACACAGGTCTACGAGCTATGTTGAGCTACACGTCCACAACATACTACTGTACACTAAACCAGGTCGCAGAATGTTTGCTGGATTCTCCACAAGTCATGGTTGGTTCGTGCCAAGCCGTACAGGGCCCTTTCACACGCTGTGTACTGCGGCGCACTCCACCTTTTCCCACTCCTCTAACGGCATGCAAATTGACACAAAATATAAACAGGACGAGGAAGTGAGTACCCCAGCACTCATTCTGGCGGGCAAATTTGACGCAGGACGCCTGACTCGAGAGTGGTAGGGGCTTTAGCCCCCAAAACATTTCCGACGGCCGATGAACTATTTTCAGCATCGTTGGAGCACCATGTATTTGTGATTTATCTGTTTTACATTATATACCTTAAGGTCATCGGATTGTACATTTTATTGTTTTTGCCAAAGTCAATGTTTGGATGAGGTATTTTTAGCTGCTCCAAGTGAGAATCCCGAGGGCCTTTATTCCCAGTCGCACCCCCTGTCGTAGGACCCGTCGCTGCTACCAGCGTTCGTAGCAAGAGCCGTCAACACCCCTGAACGAAACCACGCACGGACCATACAATGCAAACCAGAGACCCTCCCTTAACGTGCTTCGACTTATATCCGCTGCATCCCCGACCCTTTTTGTTTTGCCACAGTAATGAACAACCAGACGATACATGTCAACGGTGGAAGGACGACGGAAAGGACACAAGAGACAATTTTCCTGCGCGAAGTGCCAGTTCACGCAGACGGCTGATAATGTTAGTAGGGCGGTGATGTTCCGGTGCACTGTCGGTCTGTGCTCCCGAGAAGGGCCGGAGTACACGTCCCAGTTGAGGGTATAATACGACTGCCTCCCGTCGTCCTGTTCCCCCCTAGTTTGGTGTTCAGGCAATACGTACAGCAGGAGTCTTATTTGTATCGCTAATGCCGGAGTTTGAGACCGTCTAGCGTGTCATTTTATTCGATATCGGTTTAAGCCCGTTATGTTGTGTGAGTTCAACTGAGATGGTTGATCTTGATGTCCAGTATTCCGAGATGGTTGTTGCGACTTTGATTCGATACCAGTAGACAGACCCGCCTGTACACTGCGTACACTGTATGTGTAAGAACGTTGCTCAGCAGCTATTAATTGTTGACGTACGGGTGGTTTGGTGTTCTTTGTATGGTTGTATCGATTATCGTGCGCGTGCTGGGAGAATCGTTGCTGAAACGCTATTTGGTGTATGGGTTCGGTGGTTCGGTGGGGTTGGGAGGGTGTTCTAAGTTCCGGTGTGCGTGTTCAAAGTTCCGTTAGGGAACCCGGGGGTGCTGGCGTATAGCATACCTAGGTACCGGCACATGACGACAAAACGAATCGTCTTGTGGGAATCGTGTGGTGTGCGCTCGCTTGCTGGTTCGTGCGCTGGTTGTAACAGTGGATCTTGGTCCATGTGTTCTGGTGAAAGTCGAAAACCCTTGTGGTCTTTCGAGCTGTATCGTATGGTGTCACACTCCTGTTGGTTTGGAGGTATACGAGTTGTGTTCAAAGACGCTTCGTTTGCATAGTTGAAGCGCTGTTATGTATTAAGCAAAGGGGCCGGTGAGGCATGCTCTTGTAAATATGCCCAAGAGTTTGGTTACAACTTGAAAATGAAAATGATGATATTTGTACACAGTGCTTACTGTAGTTTCCACGGTTGTTTTGTTTCCCGAGGAGGATTCACTACACGTAACTGGATAACACACCCGGCGAGGTTTGTCTCTCCGGGATAGGGTGTGTCTATACCCGCGCCTGCATTGTAGGAAGAACAACAATAATAATAAAACCCCAATCAGGTTAAAACTCGGATATCCACGCTCGTATTGCATCCATCTCATACATGAGTTTAGGGCACCGCAAACCGCTTGGTCGATTTGTCCCCGCATAATGCACACAGGTGCAGGAAGCCTATCCCTGAATGCCGCAAAACTGTTATGGGATGTACGATATTGGTTAGTTCCACGGCTGAAGAACCCGATCAGCTAGAAATGATTGCCTTAAAGGGCGAGAAAAAGGATATATCTACAAGTATATATCGCAGCAATCATAACTTGTGGGAGGTACTGTCGTGGAACGGGTTGGTGAGGTGATCGTGTGTGCGTTGGCCATCACGTGTAAGTCCATCAATTGAGACGCGTGCTACCATAAACGTATCACGTTCTCTGGTTCAAATGGTTTCTGGATGATCGAGCTCTTCCAACACCAAATCGTCAGACTTTCATTCTTGTGTTGCAATGATTTTCATTTTGCACTGAGGCCAGGGGCGGCCGGGGATTTGGATATTATACACCTAACCCCCCACCCCAAGGTCATCGGATTGTACATTTTATTGTTTTTGCCAAAGTCAATGTTTGGATGAGGTATTTTTAGCTGCTCCAAGTGAGAATCCCGAGGGCCTTTATTCCCAGTCGCACCCCCTGTCGTAGGACCCGTCGCTGCTACCAGCGTCGTAGCAAGAGCCGTCAACACCCCTGAACGAAACACGCACGGACCATACAATGCAAACCAGAGACCCTCCCTAACGTGCTTCGACTTATATCCGCTGCATCCCCGACCCTTTTTTTTTGCCACAGTAATAACAACCAGGATACATGTAACGGTGGAAGGACGACGGAAAGGACACAAGAGACAATTTTTGCGCGAAGTCCAGTTCACGCAGACGGCTATAATGTTAGTAGGGCGGTGATGTTCCGGTGCACTGTCGTCTGTGCTCCCGAAAGGGCCGGAGTACACGTCCCAGTTGAGGGTATAATAGACTGCCTCCCGTCGTCCTGTTCCCCCCTAGTTTGGGTTAGGCAATACGTACGCAGGATCTTTTTGTATCGCTAATGCGGAGTTTGAGACCGTCTAGCGTGTCATTTTATTGATATCGGTTTAAGCCGTTAGGTTGTGTGAGTTCAACTGAGATGGTTGATCTTGATGTCCAGATTCCGAGATGGTTGTTGCGACTTTGATTCGATACAGTAGACAGACCGGCCTGTACACTGCGTATACACTGTATGTGTAAGAACGTTGCTCAGCAGCTATTATTACTTGTTGACGTACGGGTGGTTTGGTGTTCTTTGTATGGTTTATCATTATCGTGCGCGTGCTGGGAGATCGTTGCTGAAACGCTATTTGGTGTATGGGTTCGGTGGTTCGGTGGGGTGGGAGGGTGTTCTAAGTTCCGGTGTGCGTGTTCAAATTTCCGTTAGGGAACCGGGGGTGCTGGCGTATAGCATACCTAGGTACCGGCACATGACGACAAAACGAATCGTCTTGTGGGAATCGTGTGGTGTGCGCTCGCTTCCTGGTCGTGCGCTGGTTGTAAAAGTGGATCTTGGTCCATGTGTTCTGGTGAAAGTCGAAAACCCTTGGGTCTTTCGAGCTGTATCGTATGGTGTCACACTCCTGTTGGTTTGGAGGTATACGAGTTGGTTCAAAGACGCTTCGTTTGCATAGTTGAAGCGCTGTTATGTATTAAGCAAAGGGGCCGGTGAGGCATGCTCTTGTAAATATGCTCCAAGAGTTTGGTTACAACTTGAAAATGAAAATGATGATATTTGTACACAGTCCTTACTGTAGTTTCCACGGTTGTTTTGTTTCCCGAGGAGGATTCACTACACGTAACTGGATAACACACTCCGCGAGGTTTGTCTCTCCGGGATAGGGTGTGTCTATACCCGCGCCTGCATTGTAGGAAGAACGACAATAATAAAACCCAAATCAGGTTATAACTCGGATAACCACGTTCGTATTGCATCCATCTCATACATAAGTTGAGGGCACCGCAAGCCTCTTGGTCGATTTGTCCCCGCATAATACGTTGTTTGTGAGGTGAGCGTGTGTACGTTGTCCAACACGTGTACACCTGTTCCATCACTTATGATCGCAGTTATCAGTGTTTTTACGTCTGCTTGGGGGCTCGTTGCAATGCCCGGGGGGTGCTCTCTATGAGAGGCCTGCCCAAACAAGTTGAGGGACGAGCGACCAGCACTTTGTTGCATGCCGGTTTTATGGGCTGCTATGGGATAGCTCTCAGGGTTTGAGGGTACCGCTTAAGCCCTCGCCCCAGTTGCTGACCGAGACACCTAAACAGACATCTTACTCACGCGACAATCGATGAGTCTCTAGCGTTATTGACACAACCCGTGGTCACTCTCGAAGTCGTCTCACGCTTTTTGAGGATGTTTTAAGACGTAAGGCCGCAAATTTGTGCAAACAATACGAATCTCACAGACTAGGAACCTCGGAATGTATGCTTGGAACTCCCCCTCCACCACACGTATACTGGTAACTACAGTATCACCAGAATATCACCAAACACGACTCAATGCGGGAGGAAATACAGTAGTAGTACTGCACAGCCGTAACCAGAACAAAATATGGTCTTGCGTAAGAATACTGCGAGTATCAATTAGGGAGATACCTATATTTCGTCCCATCCTCAGCTCAGACTATTAGTACTCTATGTACTACGCCAGTATAGTCGGAACCCACACTTATCAAAACCACTGTTGTTTACGGGGGGGGCAGTACAATACAAAAACCAGAACCAAAGACGAGTGATACCATAAAGGTATACTAGCACTTTTTCTGAATGACGGGGCTCTCTCCTTAACTCAAAATCGTCGCAATTTCAATATTTCTTGTGTTGTTGCAACAATACGTTTCGTACGCTTTTAGGCAAAGGGATTGTTCATCGGGTATAGCACTTTTTTTCCCCGCCTCCAAAACCCTTTTTTGGGTGAGATATGGAGAGCTCTTCTGGTTAAGTGACCACCCTCAGCAACGAAAGTTGCACCTCACCTCGACCGTCCTAGTATGCGTCCAAAACTATCGGGTGAAATTATTCGGAGATACGTGGTTTTTGGGTCCAGCGTGGGTTCTGTTATTGCTATGTAATGCTACGACCCAACCCCCCCACACACGTAATATTTCCTTTGCAAAAGTAGCAGCACCAGCATTCCCAAGGCAACGAAAGGTGTGGAATCGAAACACCCCGAAGGCACACATGTATGTGCTGTGGGTTGTATATCGTACCAAATCCACTAGATCACATAATAATCAATATCGTCGCCATCTTTGTGAATCACTACGTTTCCGCTTATTCTACCCATGATGTGCGTGAGTTCAGTGCCCACAGCACGGTCACGTTTCCTGAAGTGGTGTGGTACACAGGCTCGAAGCTCCTATATGCCCCTGAGACTTGTAAATATATGAGTACGTGGTGATTGTAAAGTCTCGGTCGACAAATACTTTGTAGCCAGAGTGGAGGGTTTTCGAGCCCAAACTTGTCTGCGTTTTGGTCGACGCAGGCCCTCTTAAGGTCAGAGGTGCACCAAGGGCGGGTGAAAAAATGAACCCGAGATCTTCACTCACATTTTTGCATTTGGGGCCGATTGGGGGGGGGAGGTATTTTTCAGTTCCTATACTAAATCCTATATAACTAATGACTTTTCCCAGTTCCATTACTAAATCCTGTGTAACCAATGACTTTTCCAGTTCCTATACTAAATCCTATATAACCAATGACTCACCCCTTGACTCTACCACAAGTTACCTCGTTTTAGAATGGGCACTTGTCAGCCACTGCGTTGAACTGGAAGAGTCACAGCCAAGCACAGAAGCAGCGAACAAAACAGCAGTCTTGGGTCTTGCAGTACACTGTTGTGTAGGCGAACGTTCACCGCCTGACCCATTGCTTGATGCAACCTGACCATGAAACCTAATAGCAGACTGTAGACAACGCAACTGAGCCCAAGTGAGTCAGGTGACTAGAGCTCAGTACACTCACCAGCAGAGCTGCCAGTAGCTCGGAAAAAGCGACGAGACTTAAATAGTTGAAACCGTCGAAACGCGGCGGGATTGGCCGCGTTTTTCGACGAACCGCGCACACCCCCGCCTGCGTACACCTCAGTGGGGAGGAGACATGCACAAGGGTTGTTGCGCCCATGGACAGGGGTGGTATCTCCTCGGGCTGCAAGTACCCAGAAGATGTCGGTGGAAACCACTACGGTTGCTCGGAATGTAAGGTGCTGTTGCACGTTCGTTGTGTGCAAACCTTTTGGGACACAACGGACGTTGAAAGCACCCCAGATACTCGGTTGTGTGGCATCACCTACTGCCACGTACAGCAGTCGCAGAAAGATGGAGCAGTAGCTGCTGCTGAGTCTGCTGTAGCAACTGGGGCGGCGAGTCCATCTGCACCATCTTGTCTCATCCAACTCATCCGACTTTTCAGCACTTCGTTTGTTCGCCCTCCCTCCGACTATTATTGCAAACAAATTATACCAAACACCACTTTCAACACTGCTCACACCATCTAAGTTATTCATGAAACACACAAACAACACACGTAGGGCTCGTGGGCATTGTTTCGACAACGTCTTGCTGAGCAACTGGCGCCCCAAAGGCTGAGAAATAGGTGTTTGGTTTGAGCAAAAAACAAATGAAATCAGGGTGTGTTGAGGGGGGGGTGACGGTCTCGGTTTTTTTCTTCACCCGCCCTTGGGTGCATCATGCTTTTTTCGGAGGGTGGACCCTTGAGGAGCTCTATACAACAGTAGTACCGCATATGCAAAACATAACTTATTTATTTGGAGAAGAATGAAAGTGCTACGCACTCGAGGAACAATCCCCTAACTTGAATATAGGATGGGAAATATTGCAACACAGCAATGAAAGTCCGGCGGTTTCGTGCTAAGGAGGCCGATCATTCAGATAACGATTCTCAGCCAACACCGATCTAATAGCTACCGGTATGCAGGTAGATGCCGCAGGTGTGTGGTGCGGTAGTAGTGCAAGTATAGAAGGGGCTCGTGGAAGAAGTCCAGTGAGAACCAGGGAGGCTTGGTGGGTGGGGTGGTGGGATGTGATGATGATGAGAGAGGGATTCAGGGTGGCGTGGTGTATGTAGTGGTTCAAACGACGTAGCGTCCATGGGTAGCCATTCCCCCTTTGCCGTGTAAGCAGGGGGGAAGCAACTTCCCGCAGCATCGGAATTAACGTTCTTCGTAAATGCCACGGGGAGAGTGGAAATTCTCGTTGTGCGGTGCAACCCGAACGAAAATGTTCAGAAACTGGGTATTATGATGCACGAAAGATATTCACACACGAATACATGGATGCGTGAGATGGGAGGAGAGGCCGAGTACGAGTACGAGCGTACATGAACGCAGCGCCTCGCGCGAAGGTCAGGTACCAACAAGGCACATAATAAAACACCAGCTGTGGTACTCGCATGCCCCACGCGCTTCGCTTGTTTTGGCTGCATGCAGTGTGTGCACGCCGTGTGCGGAGGAGGTAATCGTACTTGTACAGAGTCCGTATTCACTTGCTTTCAGGGAAGCCCACACTTTCAACCGAAAAATAATTTGTTCCGGTCCGAGACAAAAACAAACAATCGATTGGAAGCACGAACAAAGAAACTTATTTCGCCCTGTGACATACTGCAGGAATTTTCCGACACTGCGGGAGGTTGTCATCTGAACCCTCCCCTTCCACCCCATACGATAATGCCTGCTGCGGACGCTACGTGGGACCAACAACGCCACCACGCCATCCTGAATCACCCATCACAATCCACCCGGCCATCCACCAAGCGTCCTTGACTCTCACTGGCCAACTTCCACCAGCACATCCTACACCACCAGCACTCTTCATCGGTGAGCTTGCTGCTGACAATTCGTCTCTCCATAGCTACGATACCTTATGATTTCTGCGTGCATGTGATTCGAGATTCGACAGGTACAGCAAGCAGCCGGAGTACGTCCATGGTACAGCAGTACTGTAGTACTTCGATGAAACGATACAAGGGTGGCTGCGCTATATTACGATTTTGGTGGCCAACAGTAGGTCCATCCGGCTGCCCATGAGGGATGCTCACGGCGTAGGCAGAGGTCAACGCGTGTCTCACAGCACGAAGCTTCTTGCGGCAGATGCTTGAGTCCGACAGCAGTTTGGTGTTCTCTCGTTGTTGCAGTTGCGCCAAAAAACAGTAGTAATAAAGTAGTACAGCAGTACCAGGTATGGCGGAACAACCTGTGCGTACCGCAGCTTCTCACAAAGTTCTATGGGCATGTAGCTGAAGGCCTTTCTCCCGAACGTACAGTATACGTAGTAGCAGGCAGTCTGCAACGGGCGCGACTTGAACTGTCGACAACTGAAGTAGATCAGCTGAAGCTGTCGTACGGTTATCTCTCCGTGTGCTGCCCACCCTCCCCGAACCAATTGCACAACATACTGTAAAACATGAAACGTATGGCACACACAGCCTTGTACCCTGCACTTGTGTGTGTGTGTGATCGCGCCGCATGCGCTACGGCGTACGCGCGGCCTCAAGAACACATCCATCCATGGCGTTCCTAAAGTATTTGGCTGACTACTGTTATATGCTGTTGATCTCAGGTTGATGGATGGTGAGTACATACAGCAGTATACCTCATCACATGTGCCTTACTTGTACCTTGTTGAACAGCGTGTGCTATTACGGAGGAAGGTAATAATCAGGACCAAATATGGCTAGTAAAAATACTGGAATATGTAGGTTTCTGTGTGTGTGCCGTGGGTCCTATTTACTATGGCCCCTAGATCGCTTTCAGCGTACTACTGCATTCCTGTAGGTTCGGGTGAGTTCTGCGTAGGAGCTCTACTACAAATGAACTCGTATGATCCCATGCCTTTTGCGGCATCCTGTCCTCCGCCCGTGTTTGACCCCTCCCATCCAGACCTGCTTTACGACTACCGATGCGTATGCCGACTCCGAACCTACTACCTTACGCGTAGGTTCGCGACAAATATAGGGTTTGGTAAGGTTCCGTCTCTAACAATGTTCGTAACTGTTTTTCGTTTGATGATGTTCAGACAGAAGCATCAGCCACAGGCACTCAAGTACCTGCAAGACAACTCGATAAACAAAATGGTTCAGCTCCTCACCTTCGTGGCAGCTTTGGGTGCTTTCGGCGCAGCAGCTGGTGTCCCTCTACAGGCCTCCACGAAGGGTGAGTTGTCGGTTGGTTCTGCGTCCGCGGGAGAATTGGTCTGACCGTATGAGTAAACGCGTTAAAAATATTGTAGAATACCTAGAATCGACGAATGCCCAACACAAATAACGAGTTGGGGTAGTGCATGATCACGGCACGGATTACATGTAAGTCAAGGGCCGGTGGAGAGTGGTCAATATACACGTACGTGAATAGTTTCGTGCGTTCGACGAGTACCGGTGTGTGCGCATACCGTACATTGGCCCGCCACTATAGCACAGTACAAGAAACACCTCACTCATCCGACCAAGCGTCCAAAACTTATTGTGACACCATCTTTCGTTATCTTGAGCACAATATATAACATACCACACTACGGTAGCGTTCAATGCTGTGGTCCAGGGCTCGCCGCTGAACACGATTTCTTAATCCAATATTGTCTTGAATCCCCCTCACGGTGAGCCTTACGGTCTTACTGCTGTCGCCCGCGAGTGGGGAATGCCCAGCCCAGATGTTTACACTCTCGGATAGGTTGGTTATTATCCTTGTGTTATGTACTCTTGTGTCCTGCCGTGTCGGTGCTTGACCAGCGGGCTGCGGGTGTGTACGGTTACGGGACTAGAGGGGGGTGTATTGATGATGCAACCGTGACTCACGTCGGCGGACAATATGCTATCGACATTTTAACATCGGAATTTGGGATAAAGATGGGTCCCGTGGTACGACGTATGCATACACGAGGTTACCCTACTATAGTCGTACCGTAGTACTCTGTTTCGCGACACTCGAAAACGTGGGGCGACACCGAATGAATGCCACAAACGAACACTCCATAGTCGGCCTTGACGATTACGTTCCCCTTGGTGAACCCCCCCAGCAACAAGCAATGCCGTGATCAGCACCAACAGCTACGAAACTCACACGGCACGATTCGCTTGCACCTTCGTCACGGTAATCTGGACTAAACAACGTGTAAAAACGACCCCCCCCTGTCCCTGTCTGCCTCGCGTCCTAACAACTTCCAGGAGTATCAGGGAAGGCCGAGCGCAGTCTCCGTGGCAGGCGGTCTCTCAAGGTAAGATACAGCACTAGAAAAAATGGGGTGTATACGACGTGTCGCTGTTTTCTTTTCTATGGCGTGTTTTTTGGCACATGCTACAGTACCTCATATATCAACTGCAGTACTGTAGTGCACTTAGGGCACTACATAGTATTTCCCTGAAACTGACTGCGCAAACCGGACGATTGACGCATCGTGCAAACTTGTCATGGAAGTATTGACAAGCCATTATCAGGCAAGACAATGAAGCCCTTTCAGTCGTAGCAATATATCTGACTTGAGTATGCCCCTCTCTCCCAAAGAGACCGATATTACTGTTCCCAACCTTTCATCTGACGGTCTGTCGCTCTAGACATCCATATCATCAGACATGGCGTGAGGTACAGCTCCGCGAATGAAATGCATTTGCGGATATATATTTTTGACAAGACTTCCCACCCGCGTTGGAACCTACCTTCACCCTCATTGCCGGACAGCACGATGTTGTGTACTGCAACTCCATCGGCTGCTCCGACGGTTACACTCCGATCGAGAACGCCTACGACGTGAAGTGCGACAACGGCAAGTGCGAGGAAAAGCAGTGCTGCGAGGCGTTCTGCTCGTACTACGCGTGCCCCAACAACTACACACCCGTGTACGGCGCTGACAAGATCAAGTGCGACCACTACGGGTGCACCACTGACCTGTGCTGTGACAAAGGTCAGTCTTGATTCAGAAACAAAGTATGCTCTATATCGTAGGTGTGCCTATGGTAACATGTTTAGAGTGCTAAAACACGACTGGCCAAATATCAGCTGGCGTAGATATGCCGATGCAGGCGAATTTTCTCGCATGTGTCCGCATAAAATGGTGCTATTCCTATAGCCTATAAGATACCTGGTAGGGTTTTGCTGAGAGGAGTGAAAAGCGTGTTTTCACCCGCCGTGGGCATTTGTTTCCGTTAGGCTCAACGCCGGCCTCCACCCCAACTCGAAACTGGGATCCTAACCCTAACCAAAGACCTCTTTGGGTAGTGTGCCATGAGATCGTTGTGCATGTAAGGCTCTGGTTGCTGGGCGACCCCGCGTGCAAATCTACGCAGGATCGCCAATAGCATGATGTTACAAAGTAAATATCTGAGAGGCAGATGGCTATCGCTACGTAGTTGAGACGGAATACAGTAACTCATATTCAAATTTCCACTGTGATTCCGCTTCGCGCAGGCGATGACAAAACGTACACCAAGTACTGCAACTCCATCGGCTGCTCGGACGGCTACACGCCAATTGAGAACGCCCACGATGTGGAATGTGAAGGGGACAAGTGCGAGGAAAAGCAGTGCTGCGAGGCGTTCTGCTCGTACTACGCGTGCCCCGACAACTACACCCCCGTGGATGACGCTGGCACCATCAAGTGTGACCACTACGGGTGTACCACCGACCTGTGCTGTGACAAAGGTGGGTCTTGGTTCAGAAAAAGCTGACATTCGTTCGGATGTGTGTTTGGAACATAATCTATACAATACTTAAATGAAGCATTGGTCAACCGTATACGGCGTTACAACACTAAGCATATTCCGTGAGAGTTTGAGATAACAACGGTCGTCACGCGCTTGTGACAAGACTCAACAAACCATCCCGTTTACATTGTTCCTTTTGGGTGGAGCAGGAGATGACAAAACCGACAACACCGATACGAAGTACTGCAACTCCATCGGCTGCTCCGACGGTTACACGCCGATCGAGAACGCCCACGACGTGAAGTGCTACAACGGCAAGTGCGAGGAAAAGCAGTGCTGCGAGGCGTTCTGCTCGTACTACGCGTGCCCCAACAACTATACCCCCGTGGACGACGCTGGCGCCATCAAGTGCGACCACTACGGATGTACCACCGACCTGTGCTGTGACAAAGGTCAGTCTTGATTTATGACTTATCTCGAAGGTGTGCATGGACCAAAGCCTTGACAGCTTGACAGTACTGAGCTCAAACGACAGGCCAACCGTATGCCGGTACCGAACATAGGTATGGTAGATGGCGATCACGACGCCACCAGCGCAAACTACCCTATTCTTCAACTTGTATTTATTGCCCATTTTCATTTGGTGCAGGGGATGACAAACCCTACAACACCGACACGAAGTACTGCAACTCCATCGGCTGCTCCGACGGTTACACTCCGATTGAGAACGCGTACGCCGTGAAGTGCGACAACGGCAAGTGCGAGGAAAAGCAGTGCTGCGAGGCGTTCTGGTCGTACTACGCGTGCCCCAACAACTACACCCCAGTGAACGGCGCTGCCAAGATCAAGTGCGACCACTACGGGTGCACCACTGACTTGTGCTGCAAGAAGGTGAGCAGCAGGGCAACAATACAGTAGTACTACTCCCAAGGTATCGACTCTACCGTTTCCATGCGAGTCGGCTGAACAACGACTAGAAACGACGGATAATTTACTGCAGTACAAGTGTATGTCGTGTACAGAACATTGATCGCCACACACAGGTCTACGAGCTATGTTGAGCTACACGTCCACAACATACTACTACTGTACACTAAACCAGGTCGCAGAATGTTTGCTGGATTCTCCAGAAGTAATGGTTGGTTCGTGCCAAGCCGTGCAGGGCCCTTTCACACGCTGTGTACTGCGGCGTACTCCACCTTTCCCCACTCCTCTAACGGCATGAAGATTGACACGAAATAAAAACACGACGAGGAAGTGAGTACCCCAGCACTCGGGCTGGCGGTTGAATTTGACGCAAGACGCCTGACACGAGAGTTGTAGCAGTTTTAGCCCCCGAAATATTTTCGACGGCCGATGAACTATGTTCAGTATCATTGGAGCACCATGTATTTGTGATTTATCTGTTTTTGGGTACATTCCTTAAGTTCATCGGATTGTACTTTTTATTGTTTTGCCAAAGTCAATGTGTGGATGAGATATGTTTAGCTCCTCCAAGTGAGAATCGCCAGGGCCTTTATTCCCAGTCGCACCCCCTGTCGTAAGACCCGTCGCTGCTACCAGCATTCGTAGCAAGAGCCGTCAACACTCCTGAACCAAACCACGCATGTACCATACAATGCAAACCAGAGACCCTCCCTTAACGTGCTTCGACTTATATCCGCTGCATCCCTGACCCTTCTTTTTTTTTGCCACAGTAATCAACAACCAGGATACATGTCAACGGTGGAAGGACGAGGGAAAGGACACAAGAGACCATTTTGCTGCGCGAAGTGCCAGTTCACGCAGACGGCTAATAATGGTAGTAGGGCGGTGATGTTCCGGTGCACTCTCGATCTGTGCTCCCGATATGGGCCGGAGTACACGTTCCAGTTGAGGGTATAATAGGACTGCCTCCCGTCGTCCTGTTCCTCCCTAGTTTGGCGTTGAGGCAATATGTACCGCAGGAATCTTGTTTGTATCGCTAATGCGGGAGTTTGAGACCGTCTAGCGTGTAATTTTATTCGATATCGGTTTAAGCCCGTGAGGTTGTGTGAGTTCAACTGAGATTGTTGATCTTGATGTCCAGCATTCCGAGATGGTTGTTGCGACTTTGATTCGATACCAGTAGACAGACCCGCCTGTACACTGCTTTGACGCAGGACGCCTGACTCGAGAGTGGTAGGGGCTTTAGCCCCCAAAACATTTCCGACGGCCGATGAACTATTTTCAGCCTCGTTGGAGCACCATGTATTTGGTATGTATCTGTTTTACATTATATCCCTTAAGGTCATCGGATTGTACATTTTATTGTTTTTGCCAAAGTCAATGTTTGAATGAGGTATTTTTAGCTGCTCCAAGTGAGAATCCCGAGGGCCTTTATTCCCAGTCGCACCCCTTGTCGTAGGACCAGTCGCTGCTAGCAACGTTCGTAGCAAGAGCCGTCAACACGCCTGAACCAAACCACGCATGGACCATACAATGCAAACCAGAGACCCTCCCTAAACGTGCTTCGACTTATATCCGCTGCATCCCCGACCCTTTTTTTCTTTTTGCCACAGTAATCAACAACCAGGATACATGTGAACAGTGGAAGGACGACGGAAAGGACACAAGAGACAATTTTGTTGCGCGAAGTACCAGCTCACGCAGACGGCTAATAATGTTAGTAGGGCGGTGATGTTACGGTGCACTGTCGATCTGTGCTCCCGATAAAGGCCGGAGTACACGTTCCAGTTGAGGGTATAATAAGACTGCCTCCCGTCGTCCTGTTCCCCCCTAGTTTGGCGTTGAGGCAATACGTACCGCAGGAATCTTGTTTGTATCGCTAATGCGGGAGTTTGAGACCGTCTAGCGTGTCATTTTATTCGATATCGGTTTAAGCCCGTTATGTTGTGTGAGTTCAACTGAGATGGTTGATCTTGATGTCCAGCATTCCGAGATGGTTGTTGCGACTTTGATTCGATACCAGTAGACAGACCCGCCTGTACACTGCGTATACACTGTATGTGTAAGAACGTTGCTCAGCAGCTATTATTACTTGTTGACGTACGGGTGGTTTGGTGTTCTTTGTATGGTTATATCAATTATCGTGCGCGTGCTGGGAGATTCGTTGCTGAGACGCTATTTGGTGTATGGGTTCGGTGGTTCGGTGGGGTAGGGAGGGTGTTCTAAGTTCCGGTGTGCGTGTTCAAAGTTCCGTTAGGGAACCCGGGGGTGCTGGCGTATAGCATACCTAGGTACCGGCACATGACGGCAAAACGAATCGTCTTTTGGGAATCGTGTGGTGTGCGCTCGCTTACCGGCTCGTGCATTGGTTGTAAAAGTGGATCTTGGTCCATGTGTTCTGCTGAAGTCGAAAACCCTTGTGGTCGTTCGAGCTGTATCGTATGGTGTTACACTCCTGTAGGTTTGGAGGTATACGAGTTGCGTTCACAGACGCTTCGTTTGCATAGTTGAAGCGCTGCTAGGTATTAAGCAAAGGGGCCGGTGAGGCATGCTCTTGTAAATATGCCCAAGAGTTTGGTTACAACTTGAAAATGAAAATGATGATATTTGTACACAGTCCTTACTGTAGTTTCCACGGTTGTTTTGTTGTTTGGTTACAACTTGAAAATGAAAATGATGATATTTGTACACAGTCCTTACTGTAGTTTCCACGGTTGTTTTGTTTCCCGGGGAGGATCCACTACACGTAACTGGATACCACACTCGGCGAGGTTCGTCTCTCCGGGATAGGGTGTGTCTATACCCGCGCCTGCATCGTAGGAAGAACAACAATAATAAACCCCAATGAGGTTAAAACTCGGATATCCACGCTCGCTCGTATTGCATCCATCTCATACATGTGTTTAGGGCACCGCAAACCGCTTGGTCGATTTGTCCCCGCATAATGCACACAGGTGCAGGAAGCCTATTCCTGAATGTCGCAAAACTGTTATGGGATGCACGATATTGGTTAGTTCCACGGCTGAAGAACCCGATCAGCTAGAAATGTTTGCCTCACAGGGCGAGAAAAAGGATATATCTACGAGTATATATCGCAGCAATCATAACTTGTGGGAGGTTACGTCGTGGAACGGGTTGGTGAGGTGATCGTGTGTGCGTTGGCCATCACGTGTAAGTCCATCAATTGAGACGCGTGCTACCATAAACGTATCACCTTCTCTGGTTCAAATGGTTTCTGGATGATCAAGCTCTTCCAACACAAAATCGTCAGACTTTCATTCTTGTGTTGCAATGGTTTTCATTTTGCACTGAGGCCAGGGGCGGCCGGGGATTTGGATATTATACACCTAACCCCCCACCCCCCCCCCGGAGGGCTCAAAAATTATTTTTCTAACAACATATGTTTTTCAGTGTACCCAGCGTGTATCAGTGTACGTATCACATGTGATTTGTGTGACAGAGTACCGGGGAGGCGCAAACCCTCACATCGAGTCAAATAGCGTAACATGACACCAAACATACATCCCTCGTGCGACATATTTTACTTGAAGTGCTTGTTCTGCTTCGCCACGATGTAATTTGAGTGTCGAACACTGTTCGCGATGTCGCCGGACAGTGACGTACACTGACGGGTCAGAACTGTACAGAAGCATGTGCGACTTGTGTGGGAAGGCAAGCTGCTAATGAAACCAGGCAGGGTCAGCAGTTGGTTTCCCTGATCGGTTATCGTTGCAAGGGTATACACAGGTGTCGAAGATACCTACCTGGGGTCTATCGATCTATCTGCTAAGAAGGAAGGAACCTGCATGTTGATCCGACCAAGCTTCTCGATCCAATTCAATGTGCCGAAGCAAGAAAAGAACGCACTCGACATTCCATGCCAAGCCTGCCGATCCCACGACTCTTCGGGGCCTTTTGATCCACCTTTGGGCGAGCTCGTAGCTCCTTTGTTCCGCTCACTACTGCTGCAGTCGCTGTCACTACTGCTGCAGTCGCTGTAAGTACTGCTGCAGTCGCTGTCACTGCGCAGTTCCGGCCTACTCGTATAGGTCGCAGCGCCGCCCAGTAGTATTGAAGCACTATGGAAGGCCTTGTATTTCAAGCAGGGGGGGGGGGGGCTCTATACTGTCCCCTGTGTTCAGTTTTATACAGTTATTGTATAGGCGTAGAGGGAGGGGACGGTCTCAGGTACCCCCCCCGCCTGTCAAAAGGTCAAAGTTGAACAATTCGACGTGAGGTGTCGAAATAATATTTTTCGACCACCCTCGCTGAGGCCATGGTATGGTTCACCGTGTAGCACTTTCATTCTCCTCCAAAATCGTTTATGTTTGTGGCGTGAGGTTTAGAGCTCCTCAAGGGAAAACCCTCAGAAACAACATGGTGCATCTCTTCCGTCGCGTGAGTCTTATGACCGCGGTTGTAAGTGCTGTTACGTCTAACTGGGAGCTCGGTGCAATGCACGAGAGGCCCTCTCTATGAACGGCTCACCCACACGAGTTAAAGGACGAGATACCTGCCTTTTGTTGCATGCCTGTTTCGTGAGAGCTGCTATGGATAGCTCTCAGGGTTTCGTATCACCCAAGCCCTCACACCGGTCACTGACCGCGATACATAATAAGCAGGCCTCTTACTCACGCGACAATCAATGCA
Source organism: Saccharina japonica (assembly GCA_008828725.1). Classification (NCBI taxonomy): domain Eukaryota; class Phaeophyceae; order Laminariales; family Laminariaceae; genus Saccharina; species Saccharina japonica. The sequence goes on along the minus strand of MEHQ01001123.1, from coordinate 1,634 downwards.
TCTCTCTTAATGGTGCATTTGACACAATTCTTTGCTACAGCAGTACTGGTGCTAACTACTGCTGCCCCAGGCAACAGCAGTGGCGATGAACATTGATCAGAGATGTAGGTGTTCGCGCTTAATATCTGTAACACCGTGGTCACTCCCGGAGCCGTCTAATAGTGCTCTTTGAGGGTGTTCGAGGTGTAAGACCGCAAACTTGTGGAAATAATAAGAATCTCACCGAGAAGGAATCTTGGTACGTATATCCTTTTTCATGTAGACCCCCCCCTCTCTTCACCACACGTATACCCTTACATACTACAGAACTAGCACAAAATCAGCCCCTTCCACTACACGTATACCCGTACTTACACAAAATCAACTAAAACCGCTCTTGCGGAAACAAATACAGTAGTACGTACAGTCGTAGTACTCGTAATCATTGCAGAATATGGTATGTAAGAGTTAAATGTATAGGGAGATGCCTTATTGTTCGTTCCATGGTCAGCTCTACGCCAGTAGTAGCAGCCCACACTTATTAGCAACACCACTGTTCGCGAGGGGGGCATTAAAGTAAAAAAAAAAAAACCAAACACGACTGGTACGATAGAGGTATAAGGTATACCTTTTTCTGGCTAAGACGTTTTCTGAATTACGGGTCACTCTCCTTAACTCAAAATCGTCGGAATTTCAATATTTCTTGTGTTGTAGCAACAGTTTTCGTACGCTTTTAGGCCATGGGATTGCTCATCGGGTATAATAGCATTTAGTTGCCGCTCTAAAATAAGTTGATGGGTGAGGTATAGCTAGAGCCCTTCTTAGGTGACCACCCTCAAGAACAAAAGGTGCACCTCTCTACCGTCGTAGTATGCTTCCAACTATCGGGTGGAATAATTCGGAGGTAGGATGTTTGTGGGTCTACCGTGGGTTCTGATTACTATGATATGCATTATTACTACCCCCCCCCCCCGCCCCCCCCCCCGTAATATTTCCTTTGCGAAAGTAGCAGCACCAAAGCATTATCAAGGCAACGAAAGGTGCGAAATCGAAACCCCGGGAACACATTTTCAATATCGGGTCTATAATATGGTTTCCTGAGCCAGCCGAAATTAAATATATTGAAAATTGGCCATTTGCAATCCTTACCAAAAATAGCCTTTCAAGGCTATAACTAAAGCAAAACTGAAAAATATAAAAATCGACGCGAACGCGAATTTTCATTTTCACTCAGGGCATTGTTGGACACAACCGGCGTGTGAATTGTCGCCTTGGTTCTTTCAGTACAGCCATCGGCAGAACCCACGAAAAAAAAGTACCGTTCTCAGATGGTTACTATACTGTAGTATATAGTAGTAGTAGTAGTAGTAGTACTACTACTACTAGTAGTATAGTAGTATAGTAGCAGTAGTAGTAGTAGTCACCCGAGGGCCGGTTTCGTCCCTTGCGCACCCCAGCACACCCTCCCTCGGCACCGCCCACAGCAGACGTTCCTCCACACTAATTCCAACTGCCGCCACGGTGGACCGTGCGGCGTTGGGCGCGCGGATGACCGAGCGGCGTTATTCACAAACATGGCGGCGTGATTTAGAAGTGGTGTGGCGAAGGAGGTGCGAAACAACTCCCTAGCACATACAACATGTTGTCCTTCGGGA
>MEHQ01000211.1:0-31813 GCA_008828725.1 Saccharina japonica | reverse complement strand
CCGCTTCCTTATCTCCCTCTGTCCCCTTGACCCCGTTTGCGGAAGAAGGGGGGACACCTTCTCGCGCGCCTCCGGAAGACTCGACCCCCGCTTCGTCCTTAGCACTGCCGCCGCCGCCACCGCCGCCCCAGCCACCGTCGTTAGCCGGGACCGCGGTGGTGGTAGCAGCCGGAGTTGGGGCGGGGGAGGGTGTGGGTGCCTTGGGGGGTCCCGCGGCGATCCTTGCCCAGGACATGGGCTGTCGTGAGGATGGGAAGGGAAAATGTAAATGGCGGAGGAGGAGGAGGAGGAGGCGGGGGGAGGGGGGGGCGATGAAGGAGAAGGGTGAGGAGGAGGAGGAGTGGAGTGGGACAAAAATGATAATAATAACAACAGCAACAACAACAACTATAACAACAACAACAACAACATCTACAAACATCCCCATCACCAGCAGAAAAAAACGAAAACAGCAACGTTAGCGTTGACGTTAACAACACCAACACCACCACCAACATCATATATCGGGTATCATAAAACAATCTACCAGGTACCAGGTACTCGTACTCGTAGCGTATATCATACCACGGGGGGCGACGCCTTTGCCGGGGCCGTTGCAGGGGGCGGCGGCGAAGGAGCAGGAGCAGGAGCAGGAGCAGGCACCGAAGGCCGTGGAGGTGGCGAACTGACCGTCGTGACAACGGAAGCGGCACCCATTGCCTCGCCATCTTCGGCCCCCGCCGGCATCGACGCCTGCAAGCCATGTTCAGAAATAAAGATAGCATGACATTGGACAGCGGGCACTGGGCGTTGGACATTGTAGACGTTTTGTGTGGTGGATCGGGTTACGAAGGCTAAATTACTCGTGCAAGTCATGTTCATAGCTATAGCAGTAGGATCACATTGGACAGCGAGCATTGGATGCCGGACACTATAGACGTTTTGTGGTGGAATCGGATTACGAAGGCTAAATTTATCTTGCAAGTCGTTTTGCGATGAATCGGCTTATAACCCCTTAAGAACTGGTCCCACGCACTTGGGTACAAACTACTTAGAATTAGTGTGGGGCAAGTTTTTCAGTTCTGACTTGGTTAAGAAGGCTAACCTATTCTTGCTATTACAGTAACATTCACAGATAGCATGACAGCGGGCATTACACATCGGGCATTACAGATGTTTTGCGGTGTAGTCGGACGAAGAAAGCTAAATCACTCCCGCAAGCCATGTTCATAGATTGGACAATACAACGGTTTTGGGCTGGAATCGGATTCAGAAGGCTATCGGCATGCAACTCGATTTCGTAGATAGCATGGCGTTGGACAAAAAACACTGTGTGGTGGAATCGGATTTGCAAGGCTAACTTCGAGCGAAACATATCACACACCCGGTAGATAACGGTCTACTGCTGTAGACCATCTGGATGCTAATTTTGCAAATTTGCCGATCTGGCGAGCAAGAGCCGTACCATGGTATCATACAGATCCCACCCGGCAATCTTGTGCTGAAGAACACCGACTATTGATGTGTGCCGTAAAACTACAGACCAAAAAGGCACAGCCGCAAAAGTACGATTTGTAAATCAAGCGGCCTGCTCCGGTGGCCTCTACCTGTCTCGTCTAGGTCTACTATAGCAACAAACGTGTGTCCTGGTGTCCAACAACACACCACCCGGCCGTAAACGCGATGCAATGGACTTGGCACAGCGGTAAGTGGTAAAAGAAACACATTCGATTCTACTCTTCGTATCGTAATACAACATATCAGGTACACGAAAGCACGGATTACCGTGAAGACATCAACTACAACACCAACAACACTACCAACTCCAACTCTAGCACTTAACACCATCACCAACAACAACACCGAAACCACCACCAACACCACAATCAGCAGCATCTACCATACCAGGCATGCGCTCCTACCTCCTCCACGCTAGCAGCGCCCGCTTGAGCATCAGCCTCTGCCGGCAAGCCATCCTCCGCACCCTCCACCTCCATGCCGCCACCACCACCCCCCCCCCCACCCTCCCGCCACCCCCACCAACACTACCACCACACCGCCACACCGACACAGGTGTCTCGGGGTACCAGGAAATCTCCGGTCTCCAGTCTTCCGCGCTTCCGCGCTCCGTCGGCAGTGTGCTTCGGAAGCAGCGACGAGCCCAGCCGGCCAGCTTCGATGAGTACTAGTCGCGCCGGCAGCCGCTATCGCCGCCGATGTGGTCGTGCAGCAGCAGCTGCGCCTGTCTTGCTCTGGACAAGCGCGCGGCCGGGAAGCGGGGGGGGGGGGGGGGCGTTCAGGGTGTTGTGCGCCATGCGTAGAGCGTACTACTTCATGGGCGGAAGGTATAAGAGAGTTTGGGTGGGATAAGGATGGGATTGGCCCCGATGGCGGGCGGGGGGCAGGAATATGCGGGGGGGGGGCGGTTAGAATATGCGCAGAGGCTTCGGAATTTGTACCAGCTGTGTACGCACATATTCATACCTTGGTACACACCCGGTGAGTGCTTCAACATTATTTTCGTAACACCGCATATGGGAGTGTGGTTCGTATGGCTCACTATCAAGAAGGTATTGCTGCTGTAAAACTGCAGTCGGAACGAAGCTTTCGCTGCGTCTTTGCTGGAGAACGTATTGCAGCTATGATACCAGTTATACCAACGTAATATGACACATACTGGTACGAAGTATGTTACGTACGAGTTACGAGTATGATATGGACATGAGACGTCATCTTTCTCGGTACGAAGTGGTATGATATGGACATGACACGTCATCGTTCTCGGTACGAAGTGGTATGATAGAGTGACTCTTTGGTTTTCAAGCATTCTCCGTGGTTTCGTGACGCCTTGCTTTCCTGTAACCGCGGCTACGTACTACCTGGTACAAGCAGCAGTAGTGGTACAGCAGTACTACGAACACTACTGCTGTTTGTACTGCTTAGCTGCTTGTATCGATAGATTGGTAAGACTGGTGGTGAGTAGTGAGCGGCCTTCGCTGGTCGATGAGACTGGACCGACCGCCGTGTGGACAAATAAATGCGCACCAACACAAAGAAACAAACTGCTTGCACAAATCAATGTCTGATCAACTGTCTGTCTGTCTGTTTGTCACAGCAGTTTGAGTGCTCGTATAAGAAGTACTCGACTGCACTGCTGTGTCCACCAATACTGGTGTAGAACAACAGCGGACACGAAGTCTTATCATAAGCATAAGCAACGCTCGGACATCCGGAGAGAGATTGAGGTCTGCGGCCTGAGGCAGACACCCAAGGCGAACGCACGGCTGTCATTATTCAGGTGATTAACGCCTGTTTGGTCTTGAGGGGCGCGAACACGGCGGCGGCACGTCAGTAGCAGTCCTCCCCAAGGAGGGAAGGAGGGAGGGGGGGAGGGGAGTTTTCTGCTGCGATTGCTCACAGCCCGCCCACATTCTGCTGGTCCATGGTGATATTGTTGGGCTGCAGTTGGCCGATGGGGTGGTGGCGAGTGCATGTCTAAAGTCTACGACTTCCGCGGGCATCCTCGTTGGCCCACTTGGCAAGCAAAACTGAAAAAAACTAAAAACGCCAGCGGCTCCACGCGAGGAACCGAGCACGTTATTCCAAGGCCGGAAAAGTTACTTTTTCGACTGCTAGAAGCACTGCTGCTACTGCTACTTCTGCTGCTCTTGCTGCTGGTGCAGTTCAAGTGAAGGAAGTTTCCGCGATGCGTGCCTCTTGGGGAGATGGGAAGGCGGGGAGCAGGTGTTGGAGGGAGGAACCCTGCTGTCCGCAAAAGCACGCACACACAGATCCCTATAATATGGTAGGACAGCCTATCCTGCTCCTCCTCCTCTCACATGCAAACCATTGTAGCTCTTCTTGAACTCTTTCGTGTCTTCCAGAGAGAACGACCCGAAGGTGAAGGAGTCCTCCACGTCCGAATCTGCCATGTCCCTTTTCCTGTGCACGCCGCTGAACGCAACGTTTCAGGAAGTCGAAGTCGGCGGAGGCCAGGGAAAGGGAGGAAATATGAAGAAAATCGGTTTCCACACCTTGAGGCGTTCTTGAAAAGGGCCCTCGAGAGCAGAATTCGTAAACCTCTCGTCCACAGACGGTGAAACGCGAAAACAGCGCAAACTCTGATCACCAAAGGTACCGGTAGAGACTGCAAGAGAGCGGCAGAGCGCAGCTTCCAACTTTCGTTGACATCAAGCACTGCACATGAACTTTCTGCACCAATCCCTTTGAAAAAACGCCATATGTAGTGTTCAACTCCATGAAATGGTCGTCAAACAACAAGAATCATCACACGAAGCGGCTTTGCATCGGCGGCTGAAGTCCACAAACGATAGCAGCAAGTAGGAGCGCATCAAGCGGGATATGTGGGGCCTGGGAGCGCTCCGGGATGGAGCAGCAGGCCTTGTCAAACAAGGAGCCGGAGCAGTGAAGCACGGGGTGGAAGCGGGCGCGAAGCTTCTCGAAAACCTCGAAGAGGTGATGGTTGTTTTCGAGTTCGGTTTGCCTCTCACAGCAGGCTCTTTCAGATCACACGCTCGATGATACACTGACACACTGATACTGCCTTTGCATCACACAACGCTGCATCCTTTGGTGGGGTTGTCCACGCATCGTCGGCCGAAAAGAAGCGCAACTTTGGCGATCCATTTCTAGCCTAGTGCACTCCCGCCGTCGACCAAATTAATTCGACAAGATGGCCTTGGACTCTGTGACATGATTTCGCCGCAGCGAACATCCTTCGACCACACGACGATGTCCTATCAAGACACTTTGACCTGTTGCGGTACCTTCAAGACTACGTAGTAGTGGTTCGCCCAGAGAGAGAGAGAAAGGCCTGTCATAGAGCCATCTCAAGAGTACAAAATAACAAAAAGAGCGGATGTCCCCCCCTCACAAGGATACCGCACAAGGTTATGGCCACGAGTAGTATTAATAGTTAGCACACGCATGCAGTGACTTCTCCCTCGTTTCGAGGAGAAACTACTTGAAATTAAAGTTGGATCCTCTTTGCAGCACTCATTCCTGCTTATTTTGCGGAGGATTAGGATATGTACCCACAAAGCAGCAAGAGCAAGCCAGACGAACACATCGCCACTCTGTACGTACGTACATAAAGCTGTACCTGGCAGTACGCATACGTAGACTATTAAATAAAGCCTAAAGCAGGACGAATATGATACCTGGTATGTACGTAGTACGACAGCAGCAGTAGTTCAGAACTCTCCGTGGTTTTCTTGGAAAGTAGCGCACTGCTATGAATGCCTGACGCCTCATGCATGAACGCCTGACCATTTTTGAGTACGTACCAGGGTTATCGTATACGTCGGGCGTGCGGCTGGGCCTTGTTTGCGAGAATTCCGCGTAGCGCACCATGTTTTTTTTCAATTATTTTTTGTATCCATCCCATTTCTTATCTTCGCACTTCTGTCTTTCTCCCTCCCTAGTCGTAACTCAGATCCTGGGTCACAAAAATAGGCTCCTCTCCCTCCTCCCCCACTACGGTTTTTGCCTTGATTTTTATCGCGCAGAGGGTTCAGCCTTCCCAACGCTCGTCGATTTTCATCGAATTTTGCTAACTCACGCTCTCGCGCTTCCCACTACGTAGTCAAGATTTGTTTTCGCGAGAAAAAGTCCCTACGAGCATAGTCTACACTCGTGAGGGCTCGAACTCACGATCTTGACTGCAACAGGCTTCGTGGTTACCTGCTAGCCCATAGGGCGACCGGCTACACCTGTGCCATGTGCTGGAGTCAATGTGCGACTTGCCGCACCTTCATTTTTGGTTCGGCACTTGTTTTCGCCGCAGGCCAAAAAATACGTCCGACCCCTTTTTCGCCGAGGCGATTTTTGCGGGGGGGGCTCTGTTCGCCTTTTTCGGTCATTTCGCCGGAGGCGAAAAATATTTTGGGTCCGTTTTGCTTCGTTTTCGTTTGTTTGTTTATTTGTTTGTTTTTGCCTTGATACCAGTACTCGTATTATCATTGTGTTTCTTTACGGATGCGCGCTTATGTATACTACGAGAGCGTAAAAAGAGCGTGTAAAGACGCACAATTTAAGTCTATTTATGCATTATTTACGTGTATAATGAAATGTACTCTTTAAAAAATTTAAACGCCCACCGGAGGGCTACGGCGGCCGAGCCTTCGGCACGGTGTGCGGGACCGCACCAAGGCCTACGGCCCCTGGTGCTCTTCGCGCACCACGTGCCGGAACCCTAAGTATAACCGTACTGCTGTGTACGAGGTACCTGGTGCGTATTGTTTTGCTCAGCACTGCGTACTCGTACTCCATGATTTTGTTATTTCTTCCGGTGGTGTGTATTTCGTTACATTTCTCGCCGGAAACACATCGCTCGAAGTCAGCACCGCACCTACAAAACTCCAAAACGGGTTGTCGCCTTGATTCACAGGGTTACTCGTAGGGTTAGGGACCCATGCGGGGGAGGGAGGGGGGCGGGTGTACTCATCGGCATGCATGGCCGAAGGGAAGTGTACTCATGTCCTGCATGGCCGTAGTCGTATATGACCATATAGACCCTCGCATCCCCGCACTTTTCCCTCCTCGCGGTCCCGGTCTACGCCCAAAGCGCGAGGAGCGAGGAAACACATGACATGAAGAACGCCAACGCCACGTTTGAGAAACCCTTTTTTTCTCCCTCTCTCTCCTCACCCCACCCTCTCGCGCACGCCCTCGGGCACGCCTCCTTTCTCTTGTATACTCTCCTTCTGTCCTACTAAAGGGTGAGGATTTCGATGGGTCTGGCTCGGACTACGAGGAGGGTGAGGACGAGTACGAGATGGGGGAGGAGGAGGGCGAGGGGGGGGAACGGGAGCAAGAGCAAGGGGAGGAGGGGTATTTCTCCGAAAGCCGCCGCCCTGTGCTGGAAGGCAAGGGGGCTGCACCCGGCGAGCAGGAAGGCCAGGTACGCAACGAAATATCTACCGACGGATAGGCGACTGTTTTAATAGCCGTTGGGTTCAGGCGACGATAATTTAGTACGTAGTAGTTGAAGTGGAGCGCGAGGCCCAGCTCGCGCACTCTCCTCACACCAGATGGCTTGATGAGGAAGGGGAGGGGGAGGGGGGGGGGGGGGCTATAGTGAGTTCTGCCCAAGATTAGTTTTTAGTTGAAACCTTTCGTTCTCTAAGTTGTCTTCGTTGACACGGGTGCCCGTCAAGGAGCGTTGTGGGCTTAGCACGTTGGCTGTTACTTGAGCCGTTTTAAGCCACTGCCCCTTACTCAATCCGCCAAATTATGACTCTAATTCAAGTGTTTGTCCCATCAACGAGCTGCGGTTTTAACTAAGCCGCACCATGCCTCACGGGTTAAGGGCAGAGAAAATGATGCCTCCCTTCCCTTTTTACGGTAAGATGCAGTGAAACCTCCCTTTGCATACCCCTCCGATGACATGCCGTGCGTCATGTCAAATGACTTGAGGCAGCAACAAATGAGTCCCCCGCCCCCACCCACCACATCTCCCCCTCCCCCCCCCTACATCTCTAACCCCCTCCCTGTCTTTTTCTATTTGTGTCGCGGCTCTGCATCCGCCGACGCAGGTCAAGGGTGGTTTCGAGGACGCGTTCGGTCTTGACCCCACTAGCGACGAGTTCCAGGCCGTAAAGCGCGAGATGGAGAGGCTGTCCAGGGACCATTCCTCCCAGGTGACTTTTAGCTTGTCAGGCGAGAAGGAAGCCAGAGGGCAGGCCAAAAAAGATCGTGTATCCCAAGCAAAACAAAAAAACACACACCTTGGGGTTGAATTTCTGCACCGATGATTTCCAAACCAAAGGGAAGGGGGGATTTGGAAGGGTATCGTCGATGTCTTTTCATATACACTCAGCTAGCAAAGATGAGCTTCGACGAAATCCTCGAGCTCACAGCTGTTGTTTTTTAATTTTTTTAATATATGCGTCGCTCTGCCTTCTCACTCACCCCTTTAGTCGAGAAAATCAGTCTAAGGGACTTGTCTGACGGAGGAGGGGGGGGTTGTGTTGAGTGTTACACGGTAGACCTTGCCCTTATATTTGGAAAACCGCTTTCGAACTGGCGCAAATTTGTTTTTTTTGGGGGGGGGGGTACTTGTAAGTAAAGGTGCTTGCTTTTGGTTCGTGAGGGGGGGGTTGGTCATAAAATCGCGATGCTTTTTTTTTGTCGTTTTTGGGAGTTTTTAGGTACTTGATTGTGGCGTAATGACACGGGACGGAATATATTACTGGGCTGCACTAAGCACGCCTCATTGGTGAGGTTAGTGATCTACCCGAACCTCAACACCCTGCACAGAGATCTCCGGCACATGCATGTGCGTGTGATACTTGTCGTTCTACTTCGCGCTGTCACTACGACAGCAGTAGCCTGTTGGTAAGACCTGACCTGGCATATGTTGGTCGCCCAGCCAAGCACGTTCAAGAGCCATCGACTTGACTGTTACCGCCGATACAACCAGCGAAGGGCGACACACTAATCTCCCGCGGTTCTAATCCGCTCCGTGCCCCCCCCCCCCCCCCCCCCCCCCCCCGCCTACAACGCCTGCGCCTCTTGCGCCGCCTGCTCACCGCCGCTTCAGTTACAAAGGAAAGACAATCAGGTGAAAAAGCTTCGGCGAGAGGTTAGGCGGGTGAAACAAGAGTCCGAGATGGCCGCCGAGGAGATGCAGCCGCAGCTGCGCAAGCTCGTCGACCTGGTCAAGTCTTCCAAGGTGACTACGGCGGTAGCGGGTGGAGGGAAGGGGACAGGGGAGGAAAGGGGAGGGGGGGGGTGTACTCATCTCGTGCACGGCCGTAGTCATATGACCATAGACCCTCGCATCCCTACAATGCCGGGACGGAGCACGTTGGGTTTTCACCAACCAGGCAGACATTGCTTGCACCAAGCGCGAAGCGCCGTGAGGTATTGGGCTGAGGGGGGAAACAAGCAGGGAGAGTTTGGAGTGGGAAAAAGGTGGTGTATTGTTGTATTCTTATCCCTCATGGCGGCTGCTTAATGTTGCTGTTTTCTTCCGTCTTGTGGCCGTCTTCGCGCGTGCCCCGGTGGCAAAGGGGTTTTAAATATATTTGGAGGCGGTGGTACTCCGGGGGGTGGTGCTCGTTTGGTGGGTTTTTTTTTCTGCTCGCATTGTGTAGGGTGCTTGCGAAGATGACTTCTTTTTGTTTTCCATGGTGCACCAGCGTGAAGCCGTTGCCTCGGCCCAAGGCCCAAGGTGTTCGTTAGAGGTTAATGTCGTCGGTTGGGACTGTTTACCCTCGGCAATATGAACAAGTGGCATTGCCGCAATCCAACTTGCCAGCGACCACAGCCGATATGCAGTAGTTACCTTCTTCCGCGATGAAGTTATCGTTGACCTGATTCATGTATCATTGCCGCGATAGAATTGTCGTTTTGCTGCGATGAGGTCAGCACTATCACGATGAAGCTTGCCGCTTCCGCGGGAAAAATATCGTTGCCAAGATGAAGTTACAGTTGCCGCGACAGCGTTACCGTTGCCGCGATAAAGTTACCGTTGCCGCGATAAAGTTCCCGTTGCCGCAATTAAGTTACCGTTGCCGCAATAAAGTTACCGTTTCCGCAATAAAGTTACCGTTGCCGCGATAAAGTTACCGTTGCCGTGATATAGTTACCTTTGCCGTAAGGAAATTACCGTGGCCTCGGCATACCGTGTAACACGTATGTCCTTAAACATAAGAACCGTTTTTATATTATGTAATCCAAACGGTGCTTATATTTCGGGACATAGTGGGTAACACTTGAGGTATCAACACTCCCTTGGAGGAATTTCCGCGCTGTTTTCGTGTTTCGTGACTATTACGGGGGGCCATATTAATAGTAAATAGACCGGACCTGCAGTACACACAAACACCTGTATTTTTACCTGTTTTTACTGTAAGAACAATATTTGGTCCTATTTACCAGTGTTTACTATGGTCCTCCGTAATAACAGGAAGAGCGCAAACGCCAAGCGATGCACGTATGGAAACCTATTCAGACGAGGCCTTTCAAAAGCCGCCATTTCCACAGTCAGTGTGCCCTCCCTCCCTCCCTCCCTCCTTGTTTTGAAGATTTTACCGCCAGACAAGAGAGAGCGGCCAGTTTTCCTCTTGCACCTCCCCATGTACATCGTGACGGGTTACACCCCACGTTAACCGTGCCTGCTGATTCTCCACGCTAGTCTCGACTGCTGACCCCGAATCCCTCCTCCACCCTGCTGCGTACTTTCTCTCAGGACGACCTGGCCGAGATGGAAGCTCGGCTGTCCGCATCCAACGAGGCTCTTGAAGAGGAGCGGGAGGGACGCAGGGACGATGTCGAGGGCCTTCAGGCGGCGCTGAGAGACGAGAGGTTCGTCCCGTACCGCCTGGAGTTTGTGGTATTCCCGTCGGCGTTATTGTGTTTTGGCTTGTTTTACTCAAGGCCGTGGTGCATGTTAGGCGCAGTTTTGAGTTTTATGCCGACTTTGTCCGTGTGACCCGCAGATTTGAACAACAACAACCGCAACATGAACAACAAAACCAACAGCAGTAACATCAACATCAGCACCACCATCGTCACCATTTTCATGTATTGATACTATGCATCATGATCAACAACAGCAATAACAAAGATGGTTGATGAGGTGCTTTCTCGTGTTTCTGGCGTGCACCCTATCCTGCTCCTGCGCTAACTTGTGATCAGGAATGAAAGCGACGCCGAGAAGGAAGGGTTGCGGCAGACGTTGCTCATGCTGCAGCAGGAGATGGGGAACCTGAACGCCTCCTTAAGCGAGGTGAGAGCTCAATAGACAGGTGGTGGTAACCGTTACCCACGCGAGACGACTGCCTCAGTTCACGACCCCTCACCCCCCCCTTCCCTCCGGTAGCGGAATGGGGTTCAATGCCTAACCCAACTTTCGAGGGAAATGCTTAAAGTGCGTTTTTTGTATGATTGTGTGTTTCGCTTCCGTTACAGCAGCTATAAGCTTTCGGTTCTGCTACGCGTCCAATCATATACGTGGTCTCCAAGTCATTTGGATGTTTCCCCGAAACGCGGATGCAGTAGCAACTGTAACTGTAACTGAAACTGAAACTGTTTTATGTGTGTTTCTATTTCTGTAACTGTCACACCCACACCCTTGACCCCCCCCCCCCCCCCCCCCCCCGCTCCTCCTGGACCACCACAACCGCTCCAGGCGAACCAGCGTCTGGAGCAGGCGGTTTCAAAGAGCACCGAGAGCGAGCAAGCTTTGCAAGACCTCGGCCACGAAGCGGACAGCCTTCGCGAGCGTCTGTCTGCCGCCCTTGCCAGCGACGCGGCTAAGGGCAATGGTGATAACGAGGGTGTCGGCAGCGGTAATGTCGCGGCAGAGCGGGTTCGAGAGCAAGGGGAGGGCGTGGGCAGCGCAAACCAAGACCCTGAAGGAGAGGGAGGAAGAGGAGCTGGTGACGGGGTTAGCAATGACGGGGGTGGGGACAACGTCGCTGAAGATGTCGACAACATCGCAGCTACCGCCACCGCCGCCGCTGCCACCGCTACCGCCGCCGCTACTACCGCTACCACCACCACCACCACAGCCGACCTAGAAAGCGCCCGCGCTACCCTAGCGAGAGACCTAGAAGCCGCGTCGTCCAAGCTTCAGGAGGAGACCGCCAAGCTTCGCCGGGCGGAGGAGACCTGCTCCGACCTCGAGCAGCGCCTGTCGCTCGAGCAAACCCTGTCCCAAGAAAAATCTGAGGAGTTGCACGCGGAAATCAAGGCGTTGCTTGAGCGGGTAAAGGGAGCAGAAAGGGGCGAGGAGGAAGCCATGAAGGCGGCGGCGACGGAGGCTTCGAGGGCGGCCGAGGTTAGGGAGGACGCCGAGGGGGCGCAGACCGAGCTGGCGTGGCTGAGGACCCGGCTTGCGGAGTCGGAGGAAGAGTCGGAACGCGCGACGGAGCTGAAGGGCACCCTCGAGGTCACTAGGGACGCCCTGGACGAGCTAAGGTAGGGAGTCGGGGCGGGTATGGAGGCGGGGGTCGAGGTGGGGATTGGGGTGGGAGTCGGGGCGGGAAAATTCAGAGTTGGCGCTCAGATAACGCTAATGATGGTGGCGGTAGCGTTAGTGGTACAGCAGTAGTAGCCCCTCTATAGTGCCGATTGAGTAGTGTCAGGTGCCCGCTTATAGTGCCTGTGAAATCGCTTGGCACGGGTGGAACGCTCCATCCGGCCTTTAGTCGGAGTGGTGCCGGTTTTCCGCTGTAGTGCCGGGTGTTGTTGGGTGGCGCGTACCGCCGGCACTGTTGAGGGGCCACTACTGTAACGCTGTTGCTAGTTTTGTCGCTAAAACTAGCGCTTTCGCTGACGGTATGGGGAATGCCAACGCTACCTCTAACGCTAACGCTAATGCTACTGCTAACGTTATTGCTAGCGCTAAAGCTAACGCCGTCGCTCTCGCTGGCGCTGTGGTGGGCCAGGGGAGGGCGTCGGTACCAAGCGTCCCCCCTCCACCTGATGGCGAAAGGAGTGGTAGTTTTATTTGCAGTAGGGGGATGGGGATGGTTGAGGTAGAGGCCGGGGGTCTGGTTAAGTGTGGCGTGAGTTACGGCGTGGGCTGTGGCTCAAGGGAAGGACGTGTTGAAGGAGGATGGACAATGCGTATTGCGCCTGCTCTGACGTGTGTGATCGCCGCTACTACTGTGGTCACCAGAGTATACTGCTGTGGTCTCTGTGACCAATAAAAACTACTGTAAATACTATCTACATGTAGCTACTATGATGAGTAGACACTGCTGCTACTGTGGCCAATAGAAACTACTGCAGCTGCTGTGGTCAAAGTATAAGCTACTGTTGTAGCTACTGTGGTCAATAGAAGCTACTGTACGTACTGTGATCAATATGTGCTCCTATGACCGTAACCTACGGTAACTGCTGTGACCAATAGGAGCTGTCGTCGCTACTATATCGCCCATTGAAGCTACGTATTTGGTGCGGTGTGATCAATATAATATACTGCACCTACTGCTGTTACCAGAATAAAGCCACTGCTACGTATACCTGCTGTGGTCGACAGAAGCGTCTGTACAGCTACGGCAGTTTTGTTGAACCAATGCTTCAGAGTACTCCGACGCTTCTAACACAATCGGCTACCGCCTGTCTCCCCTCGCGCCACGACCACCGCTTGCACAACCACAGGGTAACCTCGGGGCAGGCAGAAGCCGCAGCGGAGCGCCGACTGAAAGAGCTGGGCGTTCAGCTGGACGAGGCGATATCGGAGAAGGGTCAGATCGAACAGGAGGCCCGGTCAAGCTCCGAAGAAGCGGCGGAGCAGCTGCGCCAGGTAAAAGTGGGGGGCGCGCGAGTGTCCCAAGCGGTCGTTTTGCTAGTTCTCGGGCTGGCCATTGTTGTTTTGTCTCGTTCTGCTAGTCCGGGCTTGCCTTGTTTATGTATTATCTCGCTTTTTTTTTCTTGTATTTTGCATCATTTAAATCCATTCAGTACTGCACCCACTTTTTTGCAGTTTACCCTACATATTATCATGCACCCATTGTTTGTTTTGTTCCTGCTCTTTTGTTCATTTTTGGAAGCAGAATTTAGTGCGCTGCTGTGATGGCAAGTCAGAGCGACACCGCATCCATGTACATTTTACCCCCCCCCCGTCCCGTCCCGTCCCCGTCCCCCTATAGTTGCTGACGCCTTCTTCTTCTCCACGCAATAAATACCCTTCCACACATTTTTGTTTTGTTTTGTTTTGCCTTTTCTTACCATATGTACATGTGTATGCCCCAAACCTAAAGCTGTCAAGGGACGTTTTCATGCCGGTCGTTTTTTTTATTTCTTCCCCAAGCACGAAACCTGGAAAATCGCTACGGACGCCAAGATTGAAACCCTTCAGGAGGCGTTGGGGCAGGCGGAGGGACGGGCAGAATCCTTGGAGAACGCGGCCGCCGCGGCGGCCGCGGCGGCGGCGGAGGCAGCTAGCGGGGGCGACGAGGTGGAGCAAGCTTTGTTGGAGGCGAAGGAAGCAACCCGCGCCGTAGAAGCGCAGCTCGCGAAGCAGGTGGGGTCTTCTTGCGGTCAGCGGGATGAGGTTGAAAGGAGGTCTTTGTTTTGTTTTTTGTTTTCGTTATTTCGTTTTTGTTTTTTCTTCTTGACACTTGCGCAGGACTCTGCAGTAGTCCTACGTACGTATTAATAGATGTTCGAAATACAAGCAAAGAGTTAGAGTTATCATGCCACGTGTTCAGTATGATGCTATGAATATGTGCACTGCTGTGCGCTCACACGTATTCACAGATGGTCGATCAGACCGCACCTCCACTGCATTTTTTGTGATCGCAATACCATGGGTCCCTGAAGGGTGAATGCGCGTGATGGCCTGGTTTGGTACCCCCCCCCACTCCCCGCCCCCACCGTCACCCCACCGCCACCCCCCCCTCATTCCTCACCCACCCCACCCATCCACCCACCTCCTCAACCATCAACCCTCTCCCTCCTCCCAACTCCAGCCCCCACCATCACCCCCACCCTCACCTCACCGCACCCCAAACTATCTACCTCCTCAAACGCCAACCTCCACCCCGCGCCCTCACGCCACCGTACCCACCCCCACGTTCACATCGACCCGTACCCCACCCCTACCTCTACCCTCACCACATCCGACCCCTATCCCCACCGCACCTCAACCCAACCAAACCCCAACCTCACCCCCCCCCCAGCAAGCAATGTCTGCCTGGTTGGTGAAAACCAACGTGCTCCGTCCCGGCATTGTAGGGATGCGAGGGTCTATGTCATACGACTACGGCCGTGCACAATGAGTACACCCCCCCCACCTCCCCCACCCCTCGACCTAACCTACCCCCACCCTACCTACCTACCCCTACCATCCCTCCCCTACCCTCCCCATACCCACCTTCCACCCTTCCTACCCTACCCTACACCCCAACACCCCCCAACCCCATCCCCAACTCCCCGCCGCCGTGAACCCCTATCCCCTGCCTGCGCAGGAAGAGGCGTTTGCACAGGTGCAGGTCGAGGCTGAGATCGGGTCGTCTGAACGTCTGTCTCTAGTCGGTACGGTGGCGGCCCTCGAGTCGGAGAGGGACGCGCTGCGGTAAGAGAAAATTCGCGCTGCGGCCATCACGCGGCTGCTGCTGCTGCTACTGCTACTGCTACTGCTGCTGCTGCTGCTGTTTCTACTTTTGATGTGGTTGCCTCTGGTTGCTGCTGTTGCTGATGCTGCGGCTGTGTTTTTTCCCCGACTTTTTTTCTTCCTTTGGCTGATTTGCCAATCAATTAGTCAATCAAAACAATCAACCAACCAACTAATTGTCTCGGCGTTTTTGCAGCGGGGAGTTGGAGAAGGCGGAGGCAGTTTCGGTGGAGCTGGCTGCTCGTGAGGAGGACCTCAGGACGTGGCAGGTAAGCTAATATTGTTATGCTGCTGTAGCTCGCTCTGTAGTATTGCCCACCTGGCCTCGAACGTCTGCCAATTTCATGTCGCACAAATAGTATATATCACGCTTAGCTTAGATTATAACCCCCCCCCCCCCCTCATTGAGGCTGTCGTCCATATGCAAGTCCGCCTCGCGAGCGGTTCTCAGTAGGATGTAGCTCACCCTTCATGCAACTCGCCGAACACCTCACGGCGCTTCACGCTTTGCTGCAAGCAGTGTCTGCCTGGCCGGTGAAAACCCGACATGCTCCGTCCCGGCATTGTAGGGAGGCGAGGATCTATGGTCAAACGACTACGACCATGCATGACATGACTACACTCCCCCCCCCCCGGCTCTCCGCAGCAACCGATACGAACTCCCACAGCAGTAGTGACCACCCCCCCCTCCCCCCTTGCTCATTTGCAAATATTGACCCCCCCCGTAATATATGGGGAAAACGAAAAAACGTAATGAGCGCCCAAATATTTTAGGTGCCTCTATTCGGAGTAGGAACGGTGCTCTGTCTCGAAAGGTATTCGTGGTCAATGATCAAATGACTCAAGACAAGCAACAAATGAGTACGCCCCCGCCCTCCCCCTCGTTCCGTCTCCAGACGCGCGCAGAAGCTGCGGAGGCTCGGGCCCTCGAGTTGCTCGCCCAGGACAACGACAATAACGGTGACGACAACGGTGATGACGTCGACAAGTCTTCTATGGATAGCCGGCAAGCCACCGCCATGGCGGCAGCGGCGGCAGAGGCGGAAGCGGCGGCGACAGCGGCGGCGGATGCCTTGGGTCAGGCTGAAGCAACGCTGGCGGAGACGCGGGAGGCTCTGGAAATGTCGAACGCCGCGCGCGCGGCACTGGAGAAGGAGCTGGAGGCCGCCCGCTGCGCTGCCGACAATGCTGCCGCCGCCACCACTACCGTGGAGGGAGAGGAGGAGGAGGAGGAGGAGAGAGGGGGGGCGTTAGCACGGGCGGCGGAGCGCGCAGAGCACGCGAAGCTAGCAGAGCGTATCGCGGAGCAAGCGGAGCGTATCGTAGAGCTGGAGGGGGATGTGGAGCGCAGTAATGCGGAAGAACGCAGTAATGCGGAAGAGCGCAGTATTGCGGAAGAGCGCAGCAGTGCGGAACAGCGCATTGCGGCGCTCGAGGAGGAGTTGGCGCGAGCGACGGTAGCTCTCGGGGTGGCCGAAGAGAGGGCGCGGGAAGCGGACACCGCTCGAGTGGCCGCATCGGAGGAGGCTGCTCTAGCCGGGCGGGAGGCGATGGACAGAGCGGCGGAATTAGCGGCGGACCAATCAGCTTCGGCGGCGGCAGCGGCGGCGGCAGAAGCCGCGGCGGCCGCTACCCGAGAAAAAGCCGAGGAAGCCGCTGCGGCAGACCGAGCGGAGCTAGACGCAACCCGGGAGGCCTTGCGCGTGGCGCGGCAGGAGTTGGGCGAGACGCGGGAGGCGGAGGCGGCGGCCGGGGTTTCCCTCGCGGAGGCGGAACGCGTCGCTACGGAAGAGCGCGCGGAGATGATGTCGCGGGTCGACGAGCTCGAGCGCCAAGTGGCGGAAGGGCGTGTCACGCTTGAAACCGAAACCGCACGAGCTGTGTCGGCGTTAACCGAGGTGGGGGAGCTGCGGGCGGCGCTGGAGGACACGGGGAGGGAGGGCGCGGCTGGGGAGGTCGCAGCGGCGGAGGCCAGGACGGAGGTGGCTGAGCTACGACGCCAGCTGGAGAGTGCCTTGCAGGTATGGGTGGTAGTAAGGTTGTTGTAAGCGTCGCTTGGCTGCTCGCCGCTGCCCGCCTGCGGACGTTTGCGCTTTGGTTTCGTTAAGCTTGTTAGCTGATGGGTGCTTCTTCCCCCCCCTCTTACGATAATGAGTATACACCACCCCCCCTGCCTGGTCAGCAATGTCTGCCTGGTCGGTGAAAACCCGACATGCTCCGTCACGGCATTGTAGGGATGCGAGGGTCTATGGTCATACGACTACGGCCATGCATGAAAATGAAGTACACCCCCCCTGTCTGGTCGGTGAAAACCCGACGTGCTCCGTCCCGGCATTGTAGGGATGCGAGGGTCTATGGTCATACGACTACGGCCATGCATGAAAATGAAGTACACCCCCCCCCCCCTATAGGTAGCGTGTACCCCTCGATACGAAACAAAATTAACTATTTTTGTCGAAGAGGAAAAATGAAAACACCCTCGTTCACGCAAAGTCGCCCCCTCTCTCCCTCACTCCCCTGCCTTTCGCAGTCATTCAAGTTTATCCGCCCACGAACACATCTTCTAGTACATCGCCCTCCATGTAGGGGAACACAACACCCGCCCCCTCCCATACCCTCCCACCGCCGCCCACGCTCCTCCATCTCTCCCGCCCCCCGCCCCACATTCGACGCTTTCTTGCTTGCACTACCCCCCCCGAACACTACCCGCTCGAACCATCCCAGCGCTTGGCCGAAGCGGAAGGAGCTGTTGCGACCAAACAGTCCGAGGCAGACGAGACGCTGGCGAGCCTCGAGGCCGTGAGGCAGGAGCTCAGCGACACAGCTCGGGCCGCGGAAGCGGCAGCCGTAGAGGCAGCCGAAGCGATAGCCGAGGCGACAAGCCAAGCGGCAAGCCAAGAAGCGGCAAGAGAAGGGGCAAGCCTAGTGGAGGCTACGGCCGCCCTCGAGGCCGCGACGGCGCGCGCGGAGCAAGCGGAGCTAGCCGCTGCGACGGCCCTTCAAGAGTCGGCGCAATTTTCTGCCACCGCTACCGCCGCCACTGCCGCCGCCGCCACCGCTGACGCTAAAGCCGCGGCGGCCGCTAACGCGGCCGAGATGGCCAGCGCCCAGCTAGCGCGCCTGGAGCAAGAGGCGGCTACTCTCCGCCACCAGGTAAACGCGGCGGAGTCAACCATCGCGGACATGGACGCTGCTCGAGTCGGGGCAGATGAGGAGAGGGGTCTGCTCCGCGCGAAGATTTCCGCGTTAGCCGAGCGCGCTGCGGAGGACGGGGCTAGGGCGGCGGAGGAGGCGCGGGCGGGGCGGGAGAGGGCGCTGCAGAGGCTGCGGCGGGAGTTGGTGGCCGAGGGGCAGGCGGCGGTGCAGGAGACGGTGGAGGCGGAGCGGGAGGAGGGCAGGAGGCAGGCGGCGCGTTGGGAGAGGGACGCGGAGGAATTAAAGGCCAGGATTTTGAAGGTGTGGTTTTGGTGTGATGTGTACTGCATTTTTTGTTTTGTTTTCGTAGCGGACAACTAATTGGAAAAGCGGAATTGGGCGAACAGGATCGAAAAATGGAATCAAACGGCACATCAAATGGAACAAACAAACTGAAAAACAAAAACAGGACAGCGAAAGCTAAAGACAAGGGAAGAAAAACTCAAGAACAACAAGCACAAAATCAACGAAACTAAAAAAAAGAACAAAAACAAAAACAAAACAAAACCGGACAAAAACAGCGGCTTTACTCTCCCCACTCTCCTTCCCCCTCCTCCCCTCCTCCTCCCTCCCCCTCCCCCCCTCCCCCTTCCCCGCTACCGCCTCCGCCCAACAAACAGGCCGACGAGGACCACGCGCAGACGCTTCAGGCTGCCACCGGTGCCCAAGAACGCGCGGCCGCGGCGCTATCCGAAGCCCAGGGGACAGCGCAGGTAGCGGTGTGGGAAGCCAACTCCCTCCGCGCCGAGCTGGAGACACTCCAGAGCCGTTCCGAGGAACAAACCGCGCAACTTTCCTCGGCGGTCGAAGACGCGCGCTCGCGGGGGTCGAAGGCGACGAAGGCGGCGGAGGAGGGGGCGAAGGGGGAGTTGGAGGGTCTTCGGGAGGCGGTGCGGGCGGCGGAGGCTGGGAAGAAGCAGGCGCTTGAGGAGATGGCCCGCATGAAGGAGAAGAGGAAGAAGGACTTGCAGGTGGGCAGGAGGGGGGTCGAACGGCAGGGGTGGGGGCGGGGGGGCGGCTTGTGTTTTTACTTTTTTTTGCTTATGGTGGGGGTGGGGGTGGTGATGTTAGTGGTTGGTCGTGGTGATGGTGGGGGTAGTAGTGGTGATGGTGATGATGGTACAAGTGGTAGTGGTGGTGGTGACGGTGGTGATGATGGTGGTGGTGGTGGTGGTGGTGGAGACTGATATTTGCGGTGGGTCGTATTATACCTGGTAGGTCTTTGTGTGTTGTTGTTTGTTGTTTGGGAGAGGCTGCAGTTGGCTGTCTTCTCTTAAGACCGACGTGCGGAACACCCGCCTGGTAGTATCGCTTGCGTGCAGGAACGTAGCTTGGTTGCTGCGTTTTGTTTGTTTTTGTGTGTTTCGTGGTTTTGAGATTTCGTGCTTGCGTTGCTACGGTTAGCAGTATCGTGATACTTTGTATGAAGTATTACACTCGGCTTGCAAAGATGAGTTTCGGCGAAATCCTCGATCGCACACAGCTGTTGTTTATATTTGATAAATATCCCTCTTCTCTCTTATCTGGTCCATCTTCTCCCTGCTCTGTCTGTCATTTCTTATTTGTTTGTTTCACCTTGTCGCTTCTCCCTTCTTTTCAACCTCTTCTCTCCTCTCTCATCCCTTTGTTGTTGTTGTTGTTGTTAATTTTCTGCCTATTTTGGCTTGTGTCTGTGCAGGAGGTGAGGCGACTGAACCAGCGCATGATGGAGCTGCAGGACTCGAGGCGCCAAGAGGCCGACCGGCTAGAAAGCGAGATCTCCGAACTCAACGCCGAGCTGGCCGCCGTCGAAGAGGCCACCGCCGAGCAAGGGGAGGCCCTTGCCGAGGTAAGCTTAAACTGCCCCTGGGCGGAAGTCAGTATTGGAGGTGGTTACTAGGGGTATGATAGCAAGGTTTTCTAGGCGTGTGGGTGGGATTTTGGAGGAGAGGCGGAGGGGACTCGAGGCGCCAAGAGGCCGACCGGCTAGAAAGCGAGATCTCCGAACTCAACGCCGAGCTGGCCGCCGTCGAAGAGACCACCGCCGAGCAAGGGGAGGCCCTTGCGGAGGTAAACTTAACCCTTTTCCGTACTGCGTACATTGTTCAAGTTTAAGTCCAAGCAGTTTATCCCCTGAATGGCAGGAGGGACAGTTCTGGGGCTAATTATTATGCAGTCGGGTACGAGTACGAGTACGTGGATCGAAAAATCCGATTTTCGGTCGGAGACATAATCGGGATTTCTTACGGTGCTGAAAGAAAAAGAGCCTTTTGGATCCCCCAATTTTTTCGATCGAGCAATCCGATCCGGGCATCTTCATCGAAAAAATCGACTTTTTCGACGGGGCGCGCGGATCAGATTTTCTCGGTTCATTTTTTATTTTTTAAAAGCTTAACGCATGTGTCACCATCCTAACAAAACATACGATCACACCACACAGCAGCTTACAACTGCTCCGATGCTGGCTTGACTGCTGCTGCTGCTGCTGCTGCGCATAGCGAGTCAGCGTGGCACGTCCTTTTCTCCGCCCGCCAGTAGCGCCTACCGTCATCCGGTGGGTGGCAGCAGTGCGCGCTATCGATGGCCTTTTTGCTAAAACAGCTGTTGTACCGCTGCTATCGCTGCAGTGTGTATACCGTGCCTGTGACGTTGTTTTTGGCTGTATGTCGTCCTGCCCCGCAATTGCACCGATGTTGCGGTTATGTGTTCGTTCCTTATTCCTCAAGCCACAGGAATCATGGTACACACAGTCCGTGGCCGTCACGGAAGGAAGAGCTTGATGTGCGACTGCTGTTGTACCGTGACTGCCACAAAGTAGAGACCTTGAGAGCTGGATGGACGGTGTTATACAGCAGCAGCAGCAGCAGCAGCAGCAGCAGCAGAGCGAATAGCTGAAGTTGTGGGTTTGCCATGGCTCTGGGCGGCTCGGCGTCGCGGAAAGCTATTCAATGAAAAAGAGCTCGGCTTTGAACGCCCAGAGCACGCGCTATGGAGCCTCGCCTGGGCCCAAACTTGCACCGTAGTGTATACACGCCCCCCTGGGTGCCCCGCAGCCAAGAGCGCGGGAGAGAACCCTCGGCTAGAAGAGAAATGCTTGTAATCGCGCAGAAAAAATGCTTCATAACTACAGACGCACATGCTTGGATGTATGTATGTATGCACGCGCGAAGTTCTAATTTACCTTTCCAATTGCTGTCGTGATCGATTTTTGGGCCAGGCGCTGAGAGAAAGGGACGAGCTTCTCCTGGCTGCTGGTGCTACTGCTGGTGATGGTGCCGCTGCTGGTGCCGCTACTGCTCCCACCGCCGCCACCCCCACCCCCTCCTCCAAATCCGCCCCTTTGACCCCCGTCGAAACCCCCACGGGTGAGAGTGACGCCGCCGACGTAGACGCTAACTCGCGAACCTCACCCTCGCCGGACCAAGGAAAACGAAACAAACAAGAAGGGGAGGGTAGCGCGAACGATCAGCATCGCGAAGGCAAGGGGGGTAAGGAGGGTGGGGCGCACCACCACCCCGAGGACGGCAAGGGTTTGCAGGGGGGGAGTGGAGCGGAGGAGGGAGGGGAGGGGAGAGGGGACGCTGAGGACCGGCGGCGGGAGGGAGAGCGAAGGGAGAAGGAAGTGTCGCTGCTGCGGAACCTGGTCGACAAGCTCCAGCGGGAGGTGGAAGGGTTGAAGTCCGACCACGAGGTGCGACTTGTCTTTTGGTTGTTTGTTCTCCATAACTGGGTGTGGGCGCACAAAGAAAAGGAGGGCCTTGGATATTTGTCATCGAGGAATTTCCATAAACGCGTTGCTCGGCGTTTACAGTATAGCTGAAAATCGAGGAAGTCAGCTTGGAAATTCGTCTGAGGGCGTGTGTTTCCGCTAGCGTGTTGTATGCACCTGGTACAGAATACTGTACAGCATGTGAGTGTGCGGACAGCTGTTTTCGCTCTCTTAATCGACAGCAACTTTCTCCCCAAGACCATTGTGGTGCATATCCTAAAATATAACATGCTGTGTGACGGCAATTGATGTGTTCGCGTGGGCGATGCAGGGGGCGTTGACCAGCCAGCGGGAGGCGGAAGATGCGCGCGAGACGTTGGCAGCCGCGCTAGCCAGAGCGAACGCCAGGATCGCCGAACTGACGTCCAAGGCTGCTCAGCTCACCAGGTACTTTCGGCGAGCTTGCCTCCGCTCTCTACTGGTGTGCTAGTAGCTACTAGCTGTAGCTGTAGCTGTATCTGTATCTGCAGCTGCAGCTGCAGCTGCAGCAGTAGCTGCCGTGTATACCATTGCTACATATTGTAGCTGTAGCTGTACATGTAGCTGTACATGTAGCTACTGTGGCCAGGTAGCAGTACCTTGGGTGTGGCGTACTACTGTGAGGTGCTGGGGCGTACTGGTACCCAGTACTCCGGACATAACGTACTCTGAGGTACTGGGGATGCCCAGTAATTTGTAATTTGGGCATAGCGTAGTCTGAGGTACTGGTGTACTCTCGGGTACTGGTACTGGCGACGAATACTGGGTACTGTATACTGATACCACTGTCTGTCCTACTCTCGGTCTAGCACCGGTATGTACGATAGCTTATTACCTTGGTCGTCACAGCAGTACAGCAGTTAGTGCCCGTACATATTTCAGGCATGGCTTTCACTGAGGTACTGGCCCGTGCCCAGGATTTTGGGTGTACAGCAGTAGCGTACTCTGAAGTAGCGGTCTACTCTTGAGGTACTGGCGAAATGTACGGGGTACACTGGCAGTATGCAAACACTTCTGTTTCTGAGATACCTGGTACTATATTGTACCAGGAATTATTTATACCGTAATATGAATTGCTATGATATCAAGCTACAGTTGGCTACCAGTTGTGTCGCTTACAGCAGTATGATACTATGTACAGCAGTAGGTGTAGACTTGGTATCATCATTTAGGTCGTCTCCCGAAAAGCACCAGCCGTATAGTTGCACGTACGTGCTGTGGGCTGTTAGATCTGCACGTACTTTTGCACCATCTTCACCCTTGCTCCCACCCGGACCTGATCCCACCCGGATCTGATCCCATTTGGCACCCTGCTCCCACCCACAAGGTGCAGAAATATAATCAGCCCTCCGCAGGAGCCGCCGGAGGCCCACCTGGCACCTCGATCCCATTTGGTACCCATGTAGGCCATACATATCTACAACAACTCCTGCTATACATATAACCGTATTGAATGTACGTGCAGATTCGTTAGACTCGCACGTACGTGCAAGTTCTACGGAGCCGCCCGAAAAGGTGTGCAGTGCTTCACTAATCCGTTACGGAACGAATGTTTGTCTCTCTGTTCGGAGGTATTTATATGTAGCGCCAAGGTTGACCAACCAATGTACCAAATACCGAACCCCCATCACTCTCACCTGTCACCCAGCCTTTTTCCCCTCCCTGCGTGTACTAATACATTCGCGTATCGTACCGTACGGTACTACACTACGAGTCTACGTACTTGGAAGTAAGTATGCTATTCCTATTATTCCATGATGCCATGATAACTGTGTTATTGAACGAAACATAGAGCAGGCGATACGCTTCTGAAGCATTGACCACGCCCCCCCCCCCCCCCCCCCCCCCCCCCCCCCCCCCCCCCCCCCCTTCACCCTTTTGATCGGATGTTGCCACCTTATCGGTGTGCTGGCACTACTGCTGCTACTCCTACTACTGCTACTGCAACTGCTACTACTACCACTACTACTACTGCTGCTGCTACTACTACTCCTACTACAATCATCGTCTTCCACCAAACAGGGCACGCTCCGCACTAGCGGCCCAGGTACGCTCTCTCGAGGAGCAAGCGCAAGCCGCCACCGCAGCCGCCGCCACCACCGCTGCCGCCGCCGCAACCGCTGCCGCCGCCCAGCAGATGCCCAACAGTAGCTTCAACAACACCACCAACAGTAGCTTCAACAACACCACCGAGAGCCTCAGCAGCGTGAACAATAGCCTCAACAATAGCCTCGGTGCTGCGGACTTGGCACAAGTCAGGGAAGGTGAGAGACCTGAATATAGCAAAAAACTGCCCTTAATAAAACGTTTGGTGCTGTAGAGTACCATGTACGAGATATATACTATTTGTTGTTGCCTCTTGGCCAGTGCCTGACTTCGAAACCTTGTAGTATGGGATGTATATACGTACATATACCGTAAGTCTAGTTTAGGATGTGTAGTCTATGGTATTTGTGTACTTGAGGACATGTAAGTGCCTGAGTTGTCGATGCCGGAGAAAGTTTAGCGTGGGTGACCGCAGCTGAGGCGGAGGCGAGGGGGGGGGGGGGGGGGGGGGTTGGTCATTGCAGTCGGATACGTTTCGTGGTTGCAGCGGTTGGGCAGGCCGGTTGTGGTATAGTTTATTTCAGGACTTCAGTATAGTATTGGAAGAAAACGTGGTAGAGATACGTATGCAAATGGCTAGGGCTGGGCACTGGCACAGTATGTACTGACAGTAGTAATCTACTGATTGACCTGACCAGTATGTTCGCCAGTAGTTTTCATGTCACGTGCGCCCAAGAGAAACACGCCATCCTATAGTACGGAAACCCACCACATGCGTTTCGGGAGGAGAGAGTAGAAAGGAGAGACAGTATACTGCTGCAATCCAGTATACTGATTGATTTTGACGGCAGTATAATCGCTACTGAAAGAGTCAGCCAGTGCCCAGCCCTGCAAATGACAGTTACAGCATCGGGCGTACTTCGCAGCTCAGTTCAGGCTACCGGGTTTCGTCAAGAGTATCCGTTTTTTTTTTCAAATGCCAAGGAGCCGTAGATACTACGCGCGATCAGAAAGAATACCCGGTAATATCAGTAGACTTAACTCTTATGCTCGTACTGCTACCCGCGCTCCCGCTACTACTACTAGACGGGCTGATTACACCGCGTTTCTCGTTGCTTTGGTCGCTTTAATATACTCTTAAGTCGAACGCGTTAGGCCATGCCTGGTACCTGGTACTAATCACAGGTACGAGTAACCCATGTCGTTTGTATCCTCACCACCATCGATGGCTTACCCCCCCCCGCTCCCCCCCCACCCCTGATTTCCCCTCCCCCCCCATGCATGAAACTGAAGTAGCCCCCCCCTCCCTATGGTCATACGAACTACGGGCCATGCATAAAAATGCAAGTACAAACCGCCCCCTTCGCCCGGCCCCCCTCCACCCCTCCTGTCCCCTTCCTACCCCCCCCCGGCTTTGGCCTCGGCTTCCTTTTTTTGCCCCTCGCCTCCAAATCGACGGCAGACAATTCTGAGGCGTCCTTGCCTCTGATTGACAGGGCCGCGTCTGTTGGCGGTGACAACCCGATGAGGCAGCGACAGCGGCATCGCCATAGCGGGGGAGGAAACAGCGTTGATTTGGAGGATGGTGGCGCGAGGCTGGGGACTGCCACGGGGGCCGCCGACCCGGGACACGAGGGCTACGGTAACGAAGATAATGTGAGCAAAGATCGAGAGGTTTAATGGTAAACGTCTTCATGTTTTATGTTTTTTGTTTTTGGCATTCTTGCGATTGACGTACCTTTTGCACATTGTCGTCGGATGGAACATGTATATATTAAATAGTAACAAATGTTAGCAGGTGTGACTGTAAGCAAAGATCGAGGCTATATATGGTATCGAAGCCCATGTAAGCAAAGATCGAGGCTATGGCAACGAAGATAATGTATGCAAAGATCGAGGCTATGGTATCGAAGATAATGTAGGCAAGATACAGGCTAAGGTGACACGAAGACAACTTAACAAATATGAAGGCGATGGTATGGAACGTACAAAGCGTAAGCAAGATCGAGGCTATGGAAGCGAAGATTACGTGGGCAAGATCGAGGCCACGGTACCGAAGATAATGTAAGCAGAAGATCGAGCCAACGCATATGAAGCGCATGTAATTCATATATCAGCGCATACAACGCTTACAGCAGCGCATACAACACATATGCAGCATGTACATTTTGCCGCCTGGACGGCGTTCCCCCTTATCCCCATGAGGGTCAACGGAACGGAACCAGCCTCTCTCTGTCTTGCTTCCGATATCTTCGTTACCATAACCTCGATCTTCTGCTTACATTACCTTTCTTCTGCTTACGTATGCGCTGCTGTATGTGTTGTATGCGCTGCTGTATGCGCTATATGCGCTTCATATGCGTTGTATGCGCCGCATACTCCCAAAGCGTGTACCAGGTAGCACATATATCGTTGTGTAGTTGCCCAGACAACGACACACAATTCCTCTATTGATACTCGTACGAGCGTCGTAATTTCCGGGATGCAAATATTTCACAGAAAAAGAGAAAAAAAAAACGTACGTACGTACGTACGTACGGGTTCACATTTTGTATTTTGTAACCCGTGACCCGTGACCATGACTATAAAGTATTACTCGTGTTATGCAATACGTGGTGTTGGTAAGCACAATTCGACGAGAGTTGACGAGGGAAGAAAGTGCTGAAATATTTTCGCGATAAAAATGCAAGCCAAGAACCCTACGTAGCGGGGGGAGGAGGGAGAAGATTCCTACTTTGTGACCCCGGATCTGAGTTGCGACTACCGTATATATATACATATGTATCATATATATGTATATAGGGAGGAGAGAGAAAGAAAGGGCGAAGATAATAAATGGGATGAAAAAAAAAAAATCGAACGATAATCGCCAGATACAATTCGATGAGAGTCGACGAGGGAAGAAAGGGCTGAAGTCTTCTCGCGACAAAAATGCAAGGCACGAAGTCCTGTAGTGGGGGAGAAGGGAGAGGAGCCTACTTTGTGACCCCGGATCTGAGTTACGACCAGGAAGGAGAGAGAAACAGGAAAGGCGAAGATAATACCTGGTACATGGGACGGAAAAAAAAACAAAAAAATATTATACGTACGACCAAGTACGACGTATATATATTATATATATAGGTCGCCCCCGGTGGTTAACCACGAAGACTGCTANTGGGGGTGGGCGTGGGGGGTACTCATGTCGTGCACGGTCGTAGTCGTATGACCATAGACCCTCGCGTCCCTACAAAGGAGGGGGGGGGGTAGTAGTATATTGTCGCATATATTTGTTACTTGCGTTGGAAAGCCCTCAACCCTTTTCGCTCCCCGCACGGAAAACTGCACACATCTTACAGATCTGATAGATACAGATCAGATAGATCATCGATTCCCACTTATGATCTAGATCTTTCAGGGCAGGCATATTCCTGATCTGTATGACCTACCTCTATGGTCTCTATGATATGTTCCTGAACTGTATGAGCTGTATGATCTGTATGATCTGTATGATCTAGCTCGTGTTTCTGAGTGGAAGCGGTACATTCAGCATGATCTATTACAGGGTATCTGCTGAGTTAACGATTTGTGCTATACACATAATGCGCGACATATTACAACGGCACGTTAGGATCTGCATGTAGATGGTCTAGATCATGATCTGTTAATCTCACAACGGCACGATAATATCTAGATTATCTACTCCTGTAGATCGTGATCTATCTGTCCGACCAAACTTGGCGAAGCCGATTCTACCCGCTACTATTACTGTAAGGGGGAGCGTTTCGAGGTGCTTGCGGCGGAAGCTGGAGGTGTGTAACTGATGTTGTTGCTGATGTGCGTGTGATCATTTCTACATGTATTATGTATGTTTCTGAGATAGTTTTCTTGCTGCTCGTGCTCCTTTTACCTTGCAGGCTTTGTGGTCGGCGGCTATGGCCTACCTGGGGCTGGTCCACCTGCTCGTCTTGTACAAGACCGTCACCTGCTGACGCGTGTGTCACTTTTTCTGGCGATGAGGATGATGGATGATTGTAGGGGGCGGCGGGGGTGTACTCATTAACCGCATGTCATGCATGGCCGTAGTCGTACGGCCATAGACCCTCGCATCCCTACAATGCCGGGACGGAGCATGTCGGGTTTTCACCGACCAGGCAGACATTGCTAGCACATAGTAGGGGCGGGGGGATACTCATTAGCCGCATGTCATGCATGGCCGTAGTCGTACGCCCATAGACCCTCACATCCTTGCAATGCCGGGACGGGACACGTCGGGTTTTCACAGACCAGGCAGGCATTGCTTTGCACTACTGCTGTAGCTAAGCACCTGGGACAGATTCAGGGCTAGCACCCAGCAGGCAGTTCGAACAGTGATAGCTCAGCGGTACGTTTTTCATCATAGCCCCTGCTGTGTGTCGTTGCTGTTTGTACATTAGGCAGGTGTTGTATGTGCCAGTAGCAATTACGTTAAAAAGAAAGACATTTCGTGCCCGCAGTTTTCTGATTGGTCCATTGTTTAGGTTGGAATCTTTTGATTGGTGGAAAATCCTTGGTCAACATTTGTCGTCATCGGGAATCGTGACCCGTCGCTTTTCGGGGGGGGGGGGGGACTAATCAATTTCGGAAAACTGCGGGCATGATATATATGTCTTTTTCTCTGGGGATTTTTTTTGTACGTGCTTTCTCGCGTTCAATTTGATGTTACTATGCCTCGCGTTCTTCCTTCCTGTCCTTGCTTCCTGCTTGCGTGCGACCGTACGGGCCAATCGATCGACAATTTTAATTATAATTCTCCAGCGCAACATGGACTAGTGGTGTGTTCCCTTGTTTTGCTCGCGATCCATCACAATCTCGCCGGAGGGGGCCCAACCGCTTTCCGGGGTATCCCCAGGGTAGGGTGTTTTCCCGCAACCCTTTTGACTTGAGACTTACAGCACATGTCCGTTCGAGGATTGTGAAGAACGTGAAACCCGAACCTTTCTCCAACGGCTCTTTGGAAACGAGCATACCAGTTGGGAAATCGTCTAAATAGGGGGGAGGGAGGGAGGACTGGTCTGGATGGATGCACGGGATTCGTGAGGCAGAAGACGGGCATGAATGCAGTTCGGGATCATTTTTTGCGCGTCATGTTTTTTTTTTTTTTTTTTTTTTTTCCCCGTTGAGGCGCACTTCTGTGTTTTCTGTGGTCGAATTTGTTGTTGGCCTTACGTTTTTCGCCGCCTGCCTCGAGACGCTGGTGGAGTGTGACGGGTGACGGATGACACGTGACGGGTGACGGATGGCGTGTGACGGGTGACGCATGACGGGTGCTGTTTAATGAACTGTAGCGTGACGTGTGACGCGTGACATGACGCGTGACGCGTGACCGGCCCCACAGCTCCATCGTACTGCACGAACAAGCCGCTTCAGTAAATAGCAGGTACATACTGAAAGGGCGAGAGAGAGGGGACGAGTTGGTAAAATTCGATGAAAATCGGCGAGTAGCGGGAATGCTGAGTACCAACGAGTACCTCCGTTCAAAAGGCAAACCTGGCGAGGAATAGTTTTGTGTCCTTACCCTGGTCATACTACAGAGAGTGCTTTTTTTCGTCTCACCTCCTCACTAAGGCTAAGGCTGTGCTAAAACAAGAGATGTATGCGTTTACACTTACTTACCTGAACCTATGCTCAAACTGGAAACACCGTGGAAACGTTGAGGAAGAGTTCTCCATATGGAACCGACATGCACCATGTATGGAAATGCCTCGGAAGTTGGGTGTGTTTATGGCACGTAGAGGTGTCTCGAAGTCGAACGCCTTGTGTGTTTGACGTGGTCTACTATTCATACTGCAGGTTGCCTATTCTACCATGTTCAGTATGTTTTACACATGGGAAAAATAAGGTCCCCCCTCACATTTTTATGGATACTATTTTTCCAAGTATACTTCGCGGGGCTTTTTCGACACCTTACATAAACAAGGGTCATAATGAAAGCGAAATGCTGTGATCACAGGAGGACGATTTAAAGACAATAATGTTTTTGTTTTTTTTTCCATATTTTTTTTCCAATTTTGATTACTTGGTTTTAGAAACCGCCCCGCCCCCCCCCAAACTAGACAGGGACTGTGGGGGGGGGGGTCTCTAAAACCAAGTGACCCAAAACTGGGGGGGGAAAATGAAAAAAACACTATTTTTTGTCTGTCCTGTGATCACAGCGCTCGCTCTGGTTTGTTTTCCATTTCGACCTTTGTTATGTGAAGTGTCGAAAAAAGACTGGTCCTGGCGCCCTCGGAGCAGCGTACGCACAGGTATGCCATCCCTGATGATATTATCTAACCTGCGATGCTACACAATAATAAATGCATGCATCTAGTAACGTACGAAGTACAATACAAACAGTAAACAAATACATGGCAAAAACAATAGGTACGAGGTGCATAGGATCCAGTCAGATCTACAGCAGCAGTAGATTGTGACCTCCTCATGTCTGTCCCATGCTTGCTTTGATAAAGTATCGCATGCTGCTATCCATCATACTACAGCACAGAGTATAAGGACACCAATTAAGAAACAGGCTATTAAGAAAGCCAGGCTGAGATTTAGAATAAAATATGAAAGGAAATTCGGGAGTCGTTATCTTGAAATTAGTGTAGAAAGCACCCTCTCTCAAACAAGAAACCCAGCCCGGACCAGATTTCCTGTTTCTTATTACGCGTAGATGTCCTGTACTGTACTGACGCAGGATGTAGGAGTCAGTTGGGTCTATCTACCATCCGTTGCTACACCGACCGACCGATAGACCGATCGACCGGTTCTCTTCATCGATGACGCGGCATGTTGACGGAGCAATGACACAACACATGTTAGCATGTTACAGCAGGGGCCATCACAGGTTAGACCGGGAGATGTTTCCTTCCTGCTTGCGGTGTATCACTCCTGCTGCTGCTGCTGCTGCTGCTGTTGCTGTGTCCGGAAATGTAAAGATCGTGTAGATATCCATAATTAAACCCAAACAGTCGCTTACATTTCCGGACAGGGTGGTACTCGGTTTAACTTCGTATTAATAATTTTGCCATGTCTCTTCCGTGCCCGGTACGACTGCAGGCGGCGGCAAGTTTAAGAGTCACGGCATGAAATAATACGGGACTGTGAGCTTGACAGTCACGGATGCAGACGCACCGAGTTGTAGCCGCGGTGGAGTGTACGACCTTTCCCCCCCCGAGCTCACAACCAAACTCGACCCCTCGTCAAGTTTATCGAGCCGTACCAGATACCTTTCTTCTACTGTACAGCGCACAAAAAGCAAGACAAAGCACTATCACACCATCATCAACAGCATGAGCACCATCATGTCATCATCAGCAGCAGCATCAGCATCTGGTCCGAGTCTGGCGGTTACTACTCCTCCTCCTACTTCTTCTGTTGGTTCGAACGTCGCAGCAACAACCAGCACCAGCACCACCATCACCACCACCAAGAACAACATCGACAACAGCGGTGACGGAGGCGGCAAGGAGCAAGTCGAGGCACTGACGGTGAGGGCGAACTGCAGAAGTCTCTGCCAGTCTCGTAGGTACTTGTATAGTCATGGTACCGAGCATCGTAACCATAGCAGCCCCCCTCCCGCCCGCACCACCGCCGGTGCCATCGCCCGTATGTACTCGACTCGTTTTTTTTAGTTTCCGGTCGAATGAATGAACGCCCGGTGCTGAAACCTGTAGTACTTGTACGCACCTATTACTGCTGCTGCTGTCGATAGATAGAGTAGTTGAGCTGGCGACGCGAGCGTTTGGGCGGAGAGGCAGGCCATGAAG
>MEHQ01002923.1:17942-78133 GCA_008828725.1 Saccharina japonica | reverse complement strand
TGGAGTGTCAAATTGTCTCTGGAGGGTTTTTAGGGGTAGCCAACTGGCCACGTGTGTAACATTCCAACACACCCGCCAAGCATACTGTTGCCGTTTGGTCCGGCATAACCTTGTACCTGATACCTGGCAGGTGTTGTCTATGATACGATATGCATTGACTCCGCAGCGTTCCTATCCGCTACGAGTAGAAGATGACGTTGTCGTACTGATGAGCAACTCTGTAGGCTACCGGCTACTGCTGCGGCGCTGTAGCAAGTGCTAACATGGAGCTGTACATTCGCTACAGAACATTGATAATGACAAGAAACGGATTTCCTCCATTTCTTAGCACTGTACAATGCTATGTACGAGCTGGGCCAGCCACTATGAAGTGCACTTTTCAATTTTCCTCCCCGCTTTCTCGCGCCGTTTTTCCTGTGTGAGATACGAGAATAGGCACGTGCTTCGCCCAAGACTTCCAAACCCATTCATTTCTGCTGTTTATTTTCAAATTTGTTTTGGTGTACTACGCACATTTTTAGGGTTATGTTGTTGTTTTAGGACCAAACTGACGGGAAAAAAAGGGAAAAAAGGGAGCAGTGATCAAT
This sequence comes from Saccharina japonica, assembly GCA_008828725.1. Taxonomy (NCBI): domain Eukaryota; class Phaeophyceae; order Laminariales; family Laminariaceae; genus Saccharina; species Saccharina japonica. The sequence goes on along the minus strand of MEHQ01002923.1, from coordinate 77,546 downwards.
CCCTTGGTTTGCTCTTTTTGAGAACACGTGAGCAAACCCCAAGCCCGTAACATATAATCGGCGTGAGAATCCCAGTTTTTGTGTTTATCATCGTAATATTTTAACTTTGTGTAGGGGATCGTATGCACACCATACATCCTTCCTATCTCTTTATGAACGACGAAATAGGCAATGGTAAGGATATATCCGTCATGTATTGCCTCAAGGAAGATAGCACACCGATTTCGAGCGAAATCCGCTTGACAAAGGTTGTGGATTTTAGTATACCCTATAGAAACGCCTGCTAGGGCGAGAAAATGCAGTAAGACACGTCTAAGACATTTTTTTAAAGGAAATGCCTTATCCAAGTAAGACATTTATGACAATACAAGGCGCTCAAGACAAATGTCTTAAAGCGTGTCTTACCCCAATTATTTTAGCCTGCGGCGGGCCTTAGGGTACTTGTCTTAACTCGTTTTTGGCGCGTCTTAGCCGCTAGGGCTTAGTGAGCAGTTGCAGCAGTACGTTGCTTTGTACGCGTGTAGCGATCGCGACCTTATCTGTGACTAAAACTGTAAACATGTAAGCATGGACGCTGGACGACTGAACGAAACCCCAGCGTCCCAGCTGCATCTTCAGCGCCGAGTGCACCCTTTCCATTCGAATGTGTTCGCTCATACAAGAAAGTTGGGAATGAGGAGCGTGACAGACGCCTTCAAGTGGTCAAACTTCTAACTGCTTTAAGCTACTGCGTTGGCGGTTTTTCTCTTTTTGCTGTGTTCCTGCAATTGCCATTGATTGGATCGTTTTGTATTTCAAGCGATTTGTGTCAGCACATAAACCTTTTTTGGCTCACGCGCGAGTATATAGGTTGGTGGGGGTGCGTTGTGGGTTGTGGGTGAGAGAGTAAGTTGGGTGGGTCGGTTGATCCCTGAGCCGGTTGTCCCAACACCACCCACCAACATTTCTGGTGAAGCGACGGGCGTCAGCGCGAAACCTTGTACAGGAGTGGATCCGTGGGGTGTCGGTGTTCGTGGTCACTTTTTGTTTTTTTCCCCATCCCATTGATTATCTCGCCCTTCCTTTCTCGCTCCTTCCTATATATGAATAGTCGTAATTCAGATCCGGGGTCACAAAGTAGGCTCTTCCCCGCCCCCCCGAGACCGGTCGCCCCGGTGGGCTAGCAGGTAACCACGAAGCTTGATAGCGTCAAGGTCGTGAGTTCGAGCCCCTCCGAGTGCATGCTCGTGAGGATTTTTACTCGCAAAAAATATATTGACTAGCTGAAGGCGCGAGAGCGTGAGTTAGCAAAATTCGATGAAGATCGACGAGCGTTGGAAAGGCTGCACCCTCTGCGCGATAGAAATCAAGGGAAGAGCCGTAGTGGAGAAGGAGGGAGAGGAGCTTACTTTGTGACCCCGGATCTGAGTTACGACTATTAATAGGGAGGAAGAACGGCAGAAGTGCGAAGATAATAAATGGGATGAAAAAAAACAAAAACTACGGTTCTTGCGTTGTATTTTATCACGATAATATATCAGCATTTTCTTCCCTCGTCAACCCTCGCGTCGAATTGTACTATGAAATATAAGACGCATGCTACGATATAGGTGCACCATGTTTTTTCTGAGCTCCTCACTTAAGGAGCGCCATACCGCACCGAAAAAATGATTTTGGAGGAAAATAAAAGTGCTGCCGGATGCGAAAGCTCATGACCGAAGTATACTCTTGAAACATTATTCGTCACAAAAATGAAGTCCGACAAATTTGGGTTAAGGAGCCCGATCGTTCAGAAAACGATTCAGCCAAAAAGTGCTACCTCTACCGTAGCACGCGTCATAATACGTAAGCAGGCCGACAAACGTACGAGGGCATCATGCGTACTCGGCAGGTCAAATACGTACGTAGGTATACGTGAAAAGAAGGAATCATATTAACAGCAAAAAGCAAACAAACCTACCTGGTACAATCGTTCCAAGACCAAGATTAGTGAAGTTATCGTAAAAAAATGAAACAAAATTAGGAAGAAAACAAAATGTTTGCAAGAACCGCACAGGTATTATACGTAGGGGGGGGAGGGAGAAGAGCCTACTTTGTGACCCCGGATCTGAGTCACGACTATCAAAAGGAGTTATTTCAGTGTAAATATATTGTATACTACTGCTGTATACCACAGCAAGGAGTACCTGGTACATTAGGGTACATATAAAATCGCTTGGCATATACTGGTACCTGGTATACACCACCACCACCAGCAGCAGCAGCAGCAGCATAATCAATGATAATGGTGTCTCGCTCGCGAGCAACGAGTAACTCGAGAAAATCTCAGCCAACATAACACACAGAGAACACTACACCACCACACACACCAGCCGCCACGAGGAATAAGCTTCTGCTGCTCTTGGTGGATGGTGGTGGGGGTGGGGGTGGTGATTGCAGGTACATGGTTCTGTGTAAGGTGGAGATGGTTTCTGGGTACAAAGCGCTCTCTTCTTGAGCTACCATCGAGCAAACACACGGTGGTGGGTGTGGTGGTGGTGGTGGGTGGGTGTGGTGAGGTGAAATCGGTTTTCTGCAAAGCTCTCTCTTCTTGAGCCACCATCAAACATGTCGCCACCGTCGAGCAAACACACGATCACCATCACCAAACCACGAGACGAAGCCACCACCAACGACCACCAGCCACTACGAGCAACAACAACTTCTGGTGCTCCTGCGGCTTGGGGAGGGGTGGTGGCGGTGGTGGTGATGGTCGTCGTTGTGGTGTTTGCTGGTGATGGTGGTGTGTGTGCTGATTGCTTTTTTAGTTGCAGGTCGTGGCGTACTCGCGGGGAAAACAAGTCACTCACACCTCCACATCCACACAGCTGTACTTAGCAGGAGCCCGGGGCCAGCATCGCTGTAACACCCGGCTTGGTAGATGGACCCAGATCAATAACAAAGAGATAAGCAGAGTGTCATTATTAGGCATCGTAGTTGGCGATGTTCCCATAGTGGTTACACATGTTGCGGTTCACGCAAGAACATGCATGCCTACGTATCAGTACTAAACCCGTGGATATGCCAGCGGAAGGTCCCCAGACGTCACAGCACCCCCCCAAAGTAACACACAGGCCTGAAAGGACTTGGGGCAGCAAGACAAGAAGGAAGGGACAGACCGAATATCCACGGCAAAAACACCAGAAGAAGTTCTCAAATATTCACCCAAACGAAGTACAAAGAATCCTGAAAAGCATGCAGCAAAAGCCACTCGCTCATGAAATCTCGCCATTGATGTATTACCCCCACCACAACACACATTGCGCCCACCTAACCAAAACAGATACAGCGTCCAGACTAAAGCCTAAGACAAAAGCAAGCAGTGTACAACCGCAAGATATCTGAGTATATTCGTGTACAACATAAAGAAGATAATAGTATTAGCATTGATTCGGTGTGCGCTTCCCAGTTATAAAAATATCCAGGGCATTTAAATCACCAAAACGAAGAAAAATATGAAGGAAACAATAATACCACAGATTAATGCAACCTGAAAGCAGTCGTTCGACAGGGTACATAGACCAGCACAAAAGAAAAGCACAACATGCTAACCAAAGACACAACATAACATTTATCAACTCGATAGCAACTATGACGGCATCTCAAGCAACATATGTATCAATTCATGACTATCACAATGCATTCAAATATAAACTAACACAAAACACACCAACCAGTTCGATGAAATGAATGGCGACCCGAAAGTTTGACGTATAAACATTCAATTCGATTCGCTAACACTAGTAGGCGGCGGCAACCGCGCACCTGTGCCGGAGTTGACGCGAATGTCGTGACGCCTTTGAATTGCCTTCCTGGTAGATAGCGGAAGCTTGAGCGAGGTTAGTTTCTTCACGACATACGTGGGGGCATCACGGTACAGAGTAGCTAGAGGCTCCCAGGATTTCTCCGACTCCGAAAAACCTTGCCACTGCACCAGCGCTTCATATGCACCGTGAAGGGCACGCCTAACATCAAACAGTTGTTCAATGTGAAACTCCCCTTGGTTGAAGAGGTACTGAAACGCCTCTTGGACGTACTCAGTGATTCCAAGTGAGGAATCCTTGTAAAAGTTTAGGGGTGTGACGTGTGCAGTCGTAACCTTGCCACGGACGATATCCTGGACCTGATATACATGGGGACTTGGAGCATTGGTCACCCTCCACGGCCCCGTCCACGTGGACATCATCTTCGAGTCTTTCCCTGGCGACCGAACCCGTGCCATCAGCACATGATCGCCGACGGCGAAATTTGGCAGATTACCTTTGCTCTCACGCCGCCCACCGGCAGCTCGTACAGCTTGCACGCGGTGCGTCACGCGCTTGTGCATGGCATCGACAGCAATGGCCAGGTGTTCCACCATGGCTCGAACATTGTCATCGGTAAGGGGGATAACGTCCACAACCTCTTGTTGGTCACGAACCAGAGACGCTAGTAGGGTTGTCGGCGAACGCCCAAACCAGGCCTTATACGGCGAGCTTCCCAGACGTGCGCGGTACGATGAGTTCAACGCCCACTGTACCATGGGCACAAAATGCTCCCAATCCGTAACGGCGCTGCGATATTCCACCAGTAAGGCCTTCAACACGCGCAGAACTTCTTTCATTACGTTTTCGACAGTGCCGTTGGTCCAAGGCGAGTTGGCAACCGTAAACCGATGATCTACGCCCAAAAGAGTCGTGAGCTTGGCTAGCAGGTGGTTCTTAAAATGGGTAGCCGTATCACCCACCAGAACAGACGGGACTCCTAGAGTGGTGCACCAACGTTGTAATCCCGCTGCCGCATTGGCAGCGTCGGCCGCGGACGCTGGCTCCAACATCACAAACCCCGCAATATCCTCTTTCAGAACCAGGATGTACTTTGTGTTATCGTCGTCTGGAGGATGTGTCTCGCGACCCTGGTTTCCACCGTCAGGCATCTCGTGTCCGTTATCATTCTGCTGGTCGCCTGCTTCATCCCTTTCGTCAACCCGTCTTTTCGCAAGCGGTTGCACCTGTTCAACACCCGTGCCGATGCACAGAAAGTCGAAATGCAAGCACGAATTCACCTCAGTTCCATGGGTGGTTTCTCCGAATGGGCGCGGTATTTTCCCCCCTCCACGGAAATCCACGCAGTTGAGGCAATCCGTAACAACAGTTGCCACATCCTTCTCCATCCCGGCCCAGTAACAGGCAGGGCGCAGCCTTTCCATTGTCGCCTCCCTCCCGCGGTGTCCGGCCTCCCCACAGTGGGCACACACCAGAAGGCGCAGGTGCAGCTCATTTGCGTTGTCTGGGATCCACAATGCCCCTGTACTGGACACTACCTACAAAGACGCCGTCGTCAGCACGGCTGACTTGCTCCCCGTTGGACAACTCAAAAGAAGACGGGAACCCAGGTCCATCATCCCCTGATAGGGCGGCACACTGCAGCTCAACTCCTCGTATAGCGTCTACGGATGGGAGGGAATTTGTGTTCCTTCCTATCTCACCTTCCAAACTGGGAACCTCGGGAAGTGGCGCTCGCACAGTCAGAGAACGGGCAACCGCTGGAGTAGTGACCCAGCGTGAAAGAAGATCACCCCACAGGTTGTCCATGCCGGCAATGTGTCGGATGGAGTACTGGTTGATCTCCATGAACGTAGCCCAGTTGAGTAGGCGTTGGCTTGTCGCCTTGGTTAGTTTTGAAACAGCCGTTTGCGGGTTGAAAATGTAGATAAGGTTTCGATGGTCCGTGCAGATAACAGGCCCCGACCAGAGCAGCCACTCCAGCCTCCGGAATGTTTCCACTATAGCGAAAGCCTCTTTGTCCAGGGTTGCCCAACGCAGCTTGGAGTTCGTGAAGGACCCACCCACGAAAGCGAGCGGGACGTGTCGCATCTCGGAAGGATGAGCGCCGGACCGTAGATCGTCGTCAGGAACTTGCGTTACCATGGCCCCCCAATGAAGAACAGAGGCATCCGTGAACACCATGACCGTGTACCCCTCACACGGTTGCGCTAGTGTGACACTTCTTCCAGTAGGTTCTTGACCTGCGTCCATGATTGCTCGCAATCAGTGGTCCACTCCGCGGGCGTGATTTGTTTTGCGGTGGCAGTGTGTTTGGTACGCCTGCTGACATTGCGTAGCAAAGTTTCCATCAGATCACGTAGTGGGTCGTTGACGCGCGCGAGTTCCGGCAGATGCGTGTGCATCCAGTCGACAGCCGCTAAAAAGTGTTGCAGCTCTCCTCCAGTTTCTGGCCGACGAAGGTACAGCAGGCCTTCGATGCGCGCGGGGTCATGCCATACACCTGACGCCGAGTACAGCTTGCCGCACCAAATCACTTCCGTGGTGAAGAACACGCTCTTCTCGGCCGATGCAAACAATCCGCGGTGCTGCAGACGCTCTAGCACCATCCGCGCGCGCTGGACCAACTCCAGCTCAGACTCGTAAATATGACGATGTCGTCGACGTAACCGACGCAGACGTCTCCGATCAGTGAGCCAAGGACATGATTCATGACACCTACAAAGTGGGCGGTCGCATTACAGCACCCTTGCGGCATGCGCCGAGGCTTCCATAGCCCTTCCGGAGTGATGAAAGTGAAAATGTCTTGGCTGTCTTCATGCAGTGGGATCTGCCAGAACCCCTTGTATATATCCAGGGACATATAGTAGGGGTAGCCTGCTAAAACGAGGCCTTGTTCGTTCAACAGCGGCACGGGATATGGATCCGGTTCAGTGTGTGAGTTGACGACGCTATAGTCGATGACCATGCGGTGTTTCACCGGCCCCTTGGTGACGGGTTCCTTTGCCTTTTCTAAACCACCGGGGTTCCATTCGTGCGGATGTTCCTTTTCGGTCGAAGATTCCGTTTTCCAAGCTTCCGGGCGATCCGCTTGTACCTTAACTTTTACCGAGGACGGTTTAACGACCGCCATGGCCGGGCTGGCGTACAGGGATCCCAGAGCCTCGACTACCATCCCAGCAGCTACCAACGTCGGCACGAAAGTTTTGATGAATTGCGCTTTGTCAGGGGCAGCACACCGTGCCCGAGCTTGAACTGGACGCGCCCCCGGTAGTAACTGAACCTTCATGGCAGGCACATCTGCTGGTGGATCTTCCGTTCGCAGCCCTGCCCGGAAACTCCCTGCCAACTCCATTAGCACTGCGTGGGCTAGCTCCCCCAACGCCTTACTACCCATTCCTGCCCGGGCAGCCTTGTCCACCCCTTTCTGCAGGAGGCGAACGAGTTTTTTCAGCTCCTCGTCTGGAGCGCTCAGCAGAGACGGCGCCCTATCGGATAGCAGGGCTTCAGAAGGGTCTGGACCAGTAGCTACCCCACGAGCTGCAGCTAAAGATGCAACGGCGCAGCGGATTTCATCCTCGGCTATGGTGGCAGGAAAATTTGTCAACATTCTTTCGACGTTGATGCCTAGTTTGGCGACCATGGTGGGGTGTCCCAGCAACAACAGATCGTTATCCTCTTCCAGGACGGTGAACACGATGCGTGACAAATGAATGGGTCCCGCAACCCCACTAGTAACAGTGACGTTCAAGGGCTCGGTGGTGCCCACAGCACGCGCGACCACTTGGTCCGCCAGCACCACCGAAAATGCGCACTGATTAATGAGGGTCTTCGAGGGGAAATTCGCTTGCAACTTTGCAAACATGCCACGACTGATGACATTGATTTGGCTTCCTGTATCAAGGAGGACACGACCTTTGATTTCGTGCCCCTTTTCTGCACCCGCCGGACGGAGACGCACGGTTCCATGCATCCCATCAGAGCGCGCAACCGTTGCATCCATGGCCGACAATACGCGACTCACCGCGTTACCTCCAGGGTTGTCTGCTGCACCCGCCGTGTCTTCAGGAAAAATATCGGCTTCCAGATGCTGTTCCTCCACGGGGAGAAACACCGCAGGGTCGCCGTGGCCCATGATTCTGGCTAGCTCCGTTGGGTCGGGCTCCAGCCGAGCGACTCAGCGGGATCCGAGACCACCGCTACCCGAACGCTGGGCCGGGGTCCCCCTCTCTTCCTGAGGGTTCCTACGTGCATCACCCGAGGAGCGCTGTAGGCGCCCGGGCGAACCACCTCCAGCGGAACTCCCACCCACGGCGCGCCCCGACGACCTTGATCGGCGCGATCCTCGTGCCACCGACGGGCTCATTGGTCGTCGTATTCTCCGATCGCGCTGGGTTGCCACCTATCCGAAACCCCAACTCTATGGCCACGTTCCCTAGCGGCCAGCTCCGCGGCAGTACCTGCTCCAGTGCTGGGTGGGTCCACTGCTCCGGCCGCCAGTGCTCCTCCAAATTGGCTCTGAAGTGGCTGCTCAGCGGGCCGTGATCCTGGCGGTGATTCAAGGCTCCGGCTACGGATACGTCCGCTCCCGATGCCGCCACCATTGTCCCGTGTCGGTGATCCCTGCATGCTGCGTCTGCTGTCGCTATATATGGTAGACGAGGCGGCGGGATTGCAGGCGGCGGGATTCTTGATGCGGCGTGATTACGTCCTCGATTACGTCCTCGTATACTCTCGTACGAGTACGCGTATCGTTCTTGCTCGTGTTGTTCTCGGTGTTGCTGACGTGATCTTCTCAGCGTGGCGGGGGGTACGTCCAAGCCACTACTTCGTAGGCGCTCTGCACGCGACGGGAGGTTTTCCAGGCCACGGCTTACACCCAGGGGACGGCGGGGCTACGCCCAGGCCTCCTCTGTGTTCCACTGCACACACCCGGCGGGAGATCGTCCTGGCCGGTGTGCAACTCGGTAATTCCTCACGGACCTAAAGAATACGATCGTATTGTGGCGTACTCGCGGGGAAAGCAAGTCACTCACACCTCCACACCCACACTCCTGTACTTAGCAGGAGCCCGGGGCCAGCATCGCTGTAACACCAGGCTTGGTAGCTGGACCCAGATCAATGACAAAAGAGAGAAGCAGAGTGTCGTTATTAAGCATCGTAGTCGGCGATGTTCCCATAGCGGTTACACATGTTGCGGTTCACGCAAGAACATGCATGCCTACGGATCAGTACTAAACCCGTGGATATGCCAGAGGAAGGTCCCCAGACGCCACAAGGTATAAAAATCTGTGTGTTTGACTCTCTGGTGCTTGATAGAGCTCGGGGAGTTGAATAAAACATTCCAGTGACAATTGCCACTGGTAAGAGTTATCTAGTGCAATCACTATCGCCTAGCTCTGCGATATCGGCACCGCTTTCGACTCGAGCAGTACGGGACGGTGCGCATATATAGCGGGCGTCTATCAGTCCCGAGCGTGTCTGAATCGGTTCAGTGTACGCGTCGCACGCCAACAAAAAGAAAAGCGAACGGACGCGGGACGCTGGACGCGGGACAAACCTCAATAATAAGGATGTGGTTAAATAAAGGCGCGCGGTGGGCAGTTTTCAGAACTGTTTATGTCCGTTTGTGTCGATCGTGTACCCCCGCGTGCCTACACCGGCACACACATGACCCCTTATAGAAGAGCATCTAATCGATGCTCGTCGGCCTGCGGCCTCCTCACATCGTTAGCTCCTCATTAAAATATATATATTACAAGGGCTCCGCATGGGTGCCGGCATTCGCCGGCACCCATGCTTCGGGTAGGACAGGGGAGGAGTTGGAAGTGTTCCATCCGACATGAAAAATAAGATGAAATTGAAAGGAATGCCAAGGGTTTCATCCCAAATTAATATTTTGGCAGGAGACGAAAGGTTTACAACAGATAAATCAATCGTGATGAACCTGCTTCGTTTCGAGGCGAAACAAAGAGGAATTGGCACTAAAATGACCATTGAACGCAACGATACTTGAAAAATATTTTATTCACGAGGGCAAAGAGAAAGACGCCGTTGATGGTGCCTTGGAAAACCCCTCCGTATATACTCCCACACCATACGAATAACTTAATTACAGAGAAGCACAAAAGGAAAACGAAGGTGGCAATGCCCTTCAACAAATGTGTATTTCAATGTGCGAAGAACGTATATTTAACAGAGAGCAACAGGGAAAACAATAAAACACAGACTGCAAGGTTAAAACGGCACATCCCAGAAATCATGAAATGTCATTGCCCAGGGTAAAAACTTAATCCAAAATACTCTCTGCTCTCCGCGAGGTGCGATAGATACCGCACAATTTCACACACATAGTTTCCAGGTTAAAGCACCCCCCAAACTATATTAAGCACAATTTTCCAGAGTCAAACTACCCAAATTATACGATCAGTAATGGCCAAGGTATAACGACAACCTAGACACAAAAATGTGTCATCTATGTACCATTAAACGCCACTGCGTGGGCAAAACGGCAATCTCAAACTTTAATATCACTAATCGCCCTCGTAAACGGCAAAGCCTAGACCAAAGCGCTCCGTCTCGACCAGAAGCACGAAATGCAAGCACATCGCAAATACCATGAAACACAAAGGCGAGGTGATGGCACATCGCAAATACCGTCATACGTCATTACCAGGGTAAAACGACAGTCCCAAATTCCAAATCAATAATTGCTCACGTAAAACGACAATCCGTATCGAATTTAGTGTAGATTCCCCAACAGCGAGATAGTAACTATCACTACAACCCCCACGGAGGATACCAATAACCAATACGCCATTGTCATGGCTATATAAAAGGACAACGGCGTAGATTAAGTTACCTAATTGACAAAATACTCCACATAGAATTTGGTGTAGATCCCCCAGCAGCGATAGTAACTTTCACTACAACCCCCCCCGGAGGATATCAAGAACCAATACGCCGTTTGCCATGGCCACCATGAGACATGACGGTTGGGTATAAAGAGGACAACGGCGTAGATGAATCGAGCTAACTACTTGACTTGACTCCCCCCCCAGGCATCCACGAGGCAGATACGTAGGGATACCCATTGCTGTCTCTGGAAGTGGCCACACCAGATATTAAATCAATTCATTGGAGGCTGTCGTCCATATGCAAGTCCGCCCCACAGGCGGTTCTTAGCAGGATGCAGCTCACCCTCCATGCGACTCGCCCAATACCTCACGGCGCTTCGCGCTTGGTGCAAGCAATGTCTGCCTGGTTGGTGAAAACCCAACGTGCTCCGTCCCGGCATTGTAGGGATGCGAGGGTCTATGGTCATATGACTACGGCCGTGCACGACATGAGTACACCCCCCCCCCCCCCCGGAGGTATAATCCAAGGCAGGAAAGACACGGGGCTAACAACGTACTGTTTCTTTTTAGATGTACAGAAGGCCTACGATACAGTATGGAGAAATGGGCTGTGGAAAAAGTTGTGGGAAATAGGGATAAGAGGAAAGATGTGGAGAATGATGAAGAAGATGACGGAATGTGCGAGAAGTGCTGTGATGTTGGACGGGGAAATATCGAAGTACGTTGATATCCTACAAGGAGTTGCACAGGGATGTACGCTATCACCTAACCTATTCAAGGTATAATAATGACATGATAGAGCAGTAGAAGCAGCATCGCAGGGGTCACGGTGGGGGAAGAACGGTGTCGGGATTGATGTTGCTGATGATTTCGTTTGCATATCAGAAACACCCGAAGGACTGCAGAAACAAATAGAGAAGGCAATAGAGTACACCAGGAAGTGGAGAGTGACGGCGAACGTAAAAAAGTGCGCAGTAGTTGTATGTAACGAAGATAAGGAGAGTCCGGTAACTTGTAAGTGGGAGTGGGGAGAAGATGAATTACCGATCGTAGACCAGTATACGTACCTTGGTGTAGAAATCTCAAAATATTGCTCTTGGGATGCACACATAAATAAAATAATAGGCAAGGGTAAGGCACACGTAGGCAAGATGGAAGCAGTCCTAACAGACTCGCACCTTGACACTAGAATTAAGAGATGTATACTGATGAATGTGATTGTACCAAAGCTAGAATATGCAGGAGAAGTATGGGAAGGGAACGCGAAGCTCGTAAAACAGCTGGAAACAGTACAGATGACAGCAGCTAAAAAAGTACTAGGATGCTCAAGTACGACGAGTAATACAGTATTGAGAGCAGAACTGGGAATGTACCCACTTAAGACAAATAGAGACGTGCGTAAGTTGAAATGGCAATATAAAGTAAAGAACATGCCAAATAAGAGGTTGCCAGCCATAGCTGATAAAGCTGTATGGGAGAAAGTAACCAAAGGGCGAGCTGGAATAAGGTGGGATAGCGTAGTCGAGAAAGTATGGAAGGATATAGGAAACCAAAAAGAGACGCTGGCCATAGAGAAATTTAGCGGATACAAGACAGAAGTAAAAGAAAGGATAAAAAGAAGGGAAAGGCTAGGAGAAGAACACTTAGAGATATACGGGGGGTTGAGAGAAGGAATAGGAATGAAAAGGTATCTGCACGGCCCAATGGACTTCGCGAAAAAGCTGAAACTGCGATTTCGTGTAGGGGACCTGGACCTGCCAGAAAGAAGAAGGAGGTATACCAGTAGCCGGGAGGAGGAGGAAGTAGATGCACAGATGTGCCCATGTGGCAAAGCCATAGAGAGTAGAGTTCACATAGTGGGAGAATGTGAAAGGTACAAGGAGGAAAGGGATGTGCTAGAGGAGTAGATGAGGAAAATAGACGAGTGTGATATGGAGCAGTTTGGTACACTAAATAGTAGCGAGAAAACGATCGCTATCTTAGGAGATAGATGGTGGCCACAGGCGGCGAAGCAGGAAGGGGATTAAATTAGCTAAACGTTTCTTTGTAATATATGGAAACAACGTAGTGAGCGCTCAAGTGTTGGAGGTGCCTCTATTAGGAGTAGGAACGGTGCTCCGTCTCGAAAGGGATGCGTGGTCAATGGTCAAATGACTAAGGCAAGCAACAAATGAGTACGCCCCCCCCCCGCCCCCGGAGGATACCAAGAACCAATATGCGCCACCACGAGACATGACGGGTATAAAATGGACAACGACGTATACTAATCGAGCTAACTGCATGCCTTGACGTGTACTACCAGGTACGTAAGAAAACAAAACAAAAACGAAAACAAAGAAGCTGCCCATGGATACCAAGAACCAACACGCGCCACCACGAGACATGACGGGTATAAAATGGACAACGACGTATACTAATCGAGACTGTTGCTACGGTAGGGGGGTCATGTATAGGTGCTCGGTTATCACGTGCACCGAGCCACTCGGCCGAGTGGCTGCTTTAATGCATTCTTCTCATAACCTTTTTTTGTTTGTTTTTGTTGTTCTATATGCACCGCCCTTGGGGGTTTTGTTACGTCACGCGAACAAACTATGCTTAGGTCCAATTTTCAGTTAGATTCGGAGCCACTCGGACGAGTGGCCAAAACCCGGTAGTGAAAATGTGGTTACCTCCCCTATCGTAGCACCAGTCTCGAGCTAACTACATGACTTAACTTGTACTACCAAGTACGTAAGAAAACAAAACAAAACGAAAACAAAGAAGCTGCCCATGCATGTGATGGAGAGCCGTGGAAGAGTCCAGCAGTAAGCAGCAAAACTGGATGCCAGGCCTAGGGTTGGGACGGAGATGGTCCTGATGGAGGCAGATTTGGAGCAGGCGTTGACGCAGCAGGAAATATTGTTAGGCAGTCGTAGTGTTGGGCGTTGGCATCGTATAGGAGATAGATGTTGTTGGGATTGACGTTTTCTATAATAGGTAGTGCTGATCCAGTGAAAATTACTTGGATGTTTTTGACGTATAGAAGTCCAGCGGCAGTGATCTCGGGCTGCCGCATGAAGGTGGTTGGGGATGACATTGCTTGCAAGTAGTCGTCGTAGGATGTGTAGATGCGTGGTGGTTGGCCCAAAATGTGTATATTTATAAATTTGACGTTGCTCTGGTGTAAGTAGCGGTTCGTGTTCGCTCGCAAACAATGTTTTATCTGCTTGGTTGAAAGCGGTTTTCATTCGTTGGTATCCAGTTTGGGAATGTGTGACACGAGGCAGGTTCAGTTGCTCGTTTGATTTACCGTGGAGTTGCAGTTTCAAGTCGACCTCACGCAGAGCTTGCTGAACGGCGTCCTGCCTGGTAAAACGCAAGAGCAAGATAAGGTCATCTTCGACTCACGCCAAAGTGTAGGAGCAGCCCCCCCGTCTAATATGAGAGTGACAAAAAGTCCTCGTAGTTGTTTTCCCACTTGAAATGTTGACGCTTCTTGCATGCATATGGTGTATTCTTCATCGCCTGTAATTAAGCCTCTAGCCATAACAGCATTGTGAAAAGTAGAACATACGGTAGCTCCTTGTTGCGGGTTATGTGTAGATATTAATTCGGCGAAGGATCTAGCAGGAGTGTTGTGGAGAAGAAGACGTAGATACAATAGATCACCAACGGCTGGATGTTGGAAGTTAATACGACAGACGTGAGCATTCTGTGAAGCTCTTCTGGAAACAATGTTGCCGTACTTGTCTAGCCATTTTCCGTTTGGGGCAGAAGTAGGTGTTGGCGAGTCTTTTTTCTTCTTGGTGACGATGTATGACTCGTAGTAATCAAGGATTGAGAGAGGAGTAAATATCATATCGGTTGGGCGTTCGAAGTAGATCATGAGCACTGACGCCGAAGCGTTTGCTATCTCCAGGCGTTGCTGAGGTGTGGTGTCTGTCGGATATATTATATTGTTTTCACCGTTCAGATGGACATTAATCAGAGTTACGGCGGGAGTTCTATTAATCATGGTATAACCAAGAAGACGCCAGTTCGCTTCTGCTGCAGAAATGTACCTCGTTGTCCGGTATTGTTCAATTTCGCTGCGTATTCCTGTAATCCGGGCTTTTGCCATATCGGCCCCTTTGGTAACGTACTTAAAAAGGTACTTGACACATGATGCAGCAGTGACGACATCAACACATATATGGCAATCATACTTCAGGAGCAAATAGGGATTATATGGAACTACCTACTGGTTTCCAATAGGAACATCTTGCCATACGCCCTCAATTTTTTTACGCACTTTAGGATTATCGCCGTTGTCTGTTCTTCGATATTCAGCACGGCCAGTTTTTTCGTTGACAGTTGCAGATGTTCGAAAAGGTTGAGGATTAAATGTGGAGCAATGTTTGGTGTTGTTTTCTCTGTTTGTTTGCATGCACGGGGAGTTCGTTTTGTGACCACCGCACGGTCTGTGAATCATAAATTGTAAAACCTTTTCACGAAGAACGCCATTGGCAATCGGTGCATCAGGAAGTTGAGCCCAAACCCAAGAGTCAATGTTGTTCATCCTACCGGGGCCGTCGTTTTTAAACTTAATCACATTGTGTGCATGAGGCAATCCTCGTTTTTGGAACTCAATAACGTACATATGATAATCATAAGGGCCGAAGATATTGCCGCTTTTGAGGTCAGCCATAATCTCATGAAGTTTTACCTTGGAGACCCGGCAACATAAATCAGGTCGATCACAAGCCTGTTGCCCAGGTTTTAGGTTGTCACCTATTGAAGGCTATTCGGGATTGCAAGTTACGGTGATCATTAGGTGTGGCTTCCCTCTGCGGTTGACAACGGCGAGCGCATCCTCCGTGTGTCTTTCTTACGCTTCATGGGGGAGCCATGGAAGCTGGCAGGAAGTAGTATACCCAGGTGGTCATTGGGGGACGCTTGCGTGATAGATCGTCTACTTGCTAGCCTTTGTTGCAGGCCACTAAATTGAATATAATTGAGTGTGTGTTCTTCGTAACGACTGTACATGTCACAAGCCCACTCCTGGGCTACCCGACTGTTGGTTTGGAAGATACGTTCGGCTAGGAGACGTTGTCGACAGTAACATAAGAAAGGTACAGGTGCAGTGTTCGTTCGGTTCATGGCCTTAGACTTAAAAGGCGGAGATTCGTTGTAATAACCTTCGCTCCAACCGGCTTCTCCATTTAAAAAAAGTAAAGGATACTGCGGTGGTTCATACGCGGGACTCCAAATTGGAAGAAAACGCGGTTTTGCATCTGGGCTGTCCTTAGCGTACGTTATAACGGCGCGAGGGGAGGTACATTGTTGTCCGGACGTGTTGAGTAGAGCAGCTATTTCGGGAGCAGTAATTTCGTGACCAATGATAGGTCCGTCGTTGATGCGGCTGGGTTGTTCGAACTCAATGAAGGCAGGGGAAGAAGAAGACATATTTTGTGGTTGAGAAGAGCTGATAATGTTGTCTACAGCGGATTTGTACTCTTTAGCCCACTTAATGTTGGTATGAATATGGCGACGAAGAGTTGACACGGTATTAGTATTAACTTTGAGACTTTGAGCCATGTGAATGAACTCTGAATCGTAGATGTAAAGTCTAGCGTTGTAACAAACCTGACTGTGATCTTCTTGCAAGTCAAAAATACGATGATAAGCTCGACCATGCAAGGTTAACATAAGCGGTGGCGAAGGCTGAGTCCATGTTTGTTTTTCTAGTCCTCCAGCCCCAAGAGCAGTGAAAGAAGAAAGGCCGTTGTACTTACGTTGTGATCGGCGAAACTCGTGAGAAGAGAAAGTAGTCCAAAGATCAGAACTGATAGGTTTCAAAGGGAACACAGCAGCGTCTCCACCTTTGCAACAGTTATACCTAAGTGTTCGTTCTTCTTTCCACAGAAAGGCACTGCAAGATGTACACTTGAAGTTGTCGGGGTGTGTGAGTACAGTATTTTTTAAGATAGAGGAGCCCTCAGGCCAGTTGTTGTTGGTGAGATTGAAGTAATTAATGCCTTTTGATACAGTTGCAGGCTGACCCCGACTGGAGCGGGAACGCATTCTCGAAAAATAGGCACGCACAATCTATTGTGGGTTCCTACTGGTAGTCGATGTTCGATTGACGGGAGTAATGCGTGCTGCACGTCGAGAATGTAACATGGAAGATCGGTTCATTCTTTGAAGTTGCGCCCGGTCTGCTCTTTGTTGAATCATCCGGCTCATGGAATGCGTTGTAGCGCGAGTAGGGGCTACACACCCGGTCTGAGCGCTGACTGGTTCCGACATTTAATCAGAAGTATGGAAATAGGAGGCTGAAAAGCTCAGTATACATTTTGTATTGTGCGTTGTCGCAAGCAACAGAGAGGTTGGCTTTAAAAGGCCGAAATAGTCTTGCTCGCTCACAAAATGTCAATGCTCGTCTTACGTGTGAAGGCTTGCAATCAGAAGTCGGCCAGGTCGGCGGTGATGTCCGCTGACGGCTTCTCCGTCTCTTTAGTCTGGGTTGCCCCGAGATCGCGGGTGACCGCTTTTTCGTGGAGTAGAGCAGTGATCTGCAACGACAGCGAGGTTGGAAAAATGGACATACGACGAAAATGAGGTTCCGTTTACGAGTTGAAAGTAATGTATTAAAATCGTAGCCTTGCGTCACATATCAGATTGGGTTACCCGTGTTGGGTGACAGTGTCCCCTTGTGACATTGTGGTGGACGTGCTAGTCCAGAGGCTTGGCGCGAGCCGCCGTTAGGCGCGCTCGTTAGCTTCTCTCAGAAGAAACGTATGATATTACAAAGAAGGCTCTCTTTGGGCCAAAATTAGTTGAAAAACAATATCAGACAGAGCTGAGAAGATGGTTGTTGGTTGGTTGGTTGGTTGTGAGCTTGGTGGGCGCAACCAGCCTCGACACACCCGACTCTACGGCTAGATGTACTCTATCGGGTGGTTGTACTCACCGACCCACAGCAACGTTTCTTGGATGCTTGCTCGTGACCGTTCCTCGTACTACGTACGTACCGTTCTCAAGAACGCTACTCTTCCAGACGTTTAAAGACGAACCGTATCTGGATGCCCCGCATAGTTTATTAGAAAATTCCTATTCGTATTTCCCCGCATATCCATGGCTGGACTGATACCAAGTAATATTCGTACGTACATGACTAAGTACACCTTTACTTCAATAGCACTCCATACTACTGAGTTAGATAGATAGGCTGGTACATACACCTACTATTATACGTGCTACTATGATACGACATTGTTCCCGATCAGCGACTTAGTAGGCTACTGGTTACTGCTGCTGTAGCATAGTACCTACATCAACAACCCGATCATTATTATCACCACCTACCTTTTCGCGCCACTGGCGCTTGGCGCATTGGGCGTGGAGAAACGGGCCATCGCACTGCTTCACGATGAGCTGCCCAAGGCGGAGGTCCCCGGTTCAGCCGTCGTCGAGGTTGTCCGCGTTGGTGTCTTCGTTGTTGAGGAGGCAAACATCCTGCAAGATACGTGTTGTAAAAAGGGAAGGGGCGGATACCGAAAGAAATATTTCAACAAACAAAACTTGTCATACGGAGTCAAAAAAAGAAAACAGTACAATGAGGCAAATATATCGCAAGCCGGTTTCGGAGCGGCACCGCACAACAAATTGATAAGGGGAGGCGTCGACATAAAACTTCACACGAATCAAACGGAAAGGGATGGGAAAGGCGTTGCTCCGAGTCCAAGAAAGAAAACAGCTGTGCAGGCAAATAAAATCCCTGGATAGACTACCCACGCTCGTGTCAACACAGAAATGGAACAATAGATTGCAAGTACTGAAATAATACAGTAGGCAATTTAATGTTGCATGTAAAACAAAAAAAAAACGAGCAATACTCCAGTTCATACAACATTTAGTGTTTGTCGTCGCCCCTGGGTACTACTGAAACACATAAAATGAGGGAAATAACACTAACGAATACAATCAGCTGGGTGGTGGGAAACAGGCCTTCGTGCGCAGTAAAAACAAATACCGTCAACCCAGGCTCATTCTAACAAAGAAACGGGATATTATTTGTGAGAACACAGAGAATCACAATTAATATATTTATTTTCGAGCTCACCCCTACGTGGTCGTCTTGCACGGAAGTGAGGTTGGAGAACTTGTTGGACAGAACTCCTCGCTTGCCGGCGCAGTGGGTCCACACAGCGTGGAATTTTTCCCAAACTGTTTGGACAGGGGCAAATAAGGGCAAATATGTGTTAAAGAGGGTAGACCTTCGTGCATAGACAACTCCGCAGGCAACGCACGCGCATGTAAAAATAAATAGGGACACTATTATGAGGAAAAAACTGGAACAATAAAAAAGCCAAGTCCTATACTTGAATTTGTAAACGGTAGACAACGCGCGCGCATGCAAAAAAGGAAGAGCTGCAGGCTATTCGTCAGTTAATATTTACCTGGTACAACGCTTTGTATTCGTGCTTGCCTCTGGGATCAAGACACAGGTCATACCAAGTAAAAGAGGGGAGAGGAGACAACACAACCGAGACAATTCCTTACATACGTTTACACCTATAACGAATACGACGGTACAGTAGTACCCGAAATATGACAAAATAATGTGGCGCTTACCTATTTACGTTTACACCGAAACCAAATACGATAGCAGTGTTGACAACACATGAAACGGATACTGTACATGAACAATAACGTGGATCATACCTTGGGAACCGTCGTCCTCCTTCTGCTGCCTCCCGAGCGAAGGCGTGTCCCCCACGTCTTCTCCACACACGAGGCACGCGTGCGGCGGACCTTGCCCCTTATTGAAGATGGAGCACGACACCTGGTACGGGCTGCTGTCGTTGTACACTTGAGTATCGCAATGCCTAAACTGGGACCTCCCGTCGTTGCGAAGTCGAGTAGCGATGAAGCCAGAGCACACCTCGTGATTGGGACACGTCCAATCCGGGTTGCCGATCGGTTGAGGCCGCCTGGATGCCCCGGCTGTGCTGCTCTTTTAATATTATTAAAGATGTGTCTCCACCAATCTACATGGTGGATACGTTGAATAACTGTAACTAATTTGAACAACCTTTTCGTCAAATTGAGTCTCTAGCTTTTGATTGAATGTCAGCTAGAATCGGAATACGTCAAACAAGCGTGTTCTCATAAAAATGAAACGCATTGCTCCGTCGGAACGAGGCAAATCGGCGACACTTTATTTTAAGCATTTCATTGATACTTATTTTTTTGCAGTCCAAACATCGACTACAGGTATCGGTATGAACAGTATAATACGTGTACTATAATATACGTGAAAGTCACTCGTTGTACGTTT
This sequence comes from Saccharina japonica, assembly GCA_008828725.1. NCBI lineage: Eukaryota > Phaeophyceae > Laminariales > Laminariaceae > Saccharina > Saccharina japonica. Next base: position 57,606 of record MEHQ01002923.1, on the reverse strand, counting down.
TGTGTTTTTTTTTTCCCTTTTTTTTATTGTCCCATTCGTTCTTTAAATACGTTCGAGATACGTCGTATCGTGGTACGTAATGATAATACCGAGTAAACATACCTGGCACGTAATTTATTGTAACCACCCTGGTATTATATCATATTTATAGGTATCGAACGAGGTACCTGTTCGTGGTACTATATATACTGCATATGCTATATATATATATATATGCTCCCGAAGACCAGCATATTTATTATGTGACATGAAAGTGCAAGGAAAGTCGACCACACTAGCCCCCCAAGAGGATTAATTTAGATTGCTATGCTGCTGCCGTGTTGTTGTTGTCGTTCTATGTAAATGTACACAGTTTGGTATCAGCATATTGAGTACCAGGCGATTATCACGAACAAATATGGGCGACTAAGTTGATTATTGCAGGGTCCAAGGCATGCCATGCTATAATGTACGATCGGATCGATAGCAGTCGGTATACATCATAAAGGGGATTATCCCACGACCTGGTATGGTATAAAGCCGCAACGCCACGAAAACGCTCTGGGAGCACACAGCAGCAGCAGCACATACCTTCTCCTCTGCTCAAGTGTACTCTATACGTTTCAGACCTGCGCAGGCCGTTTGGGCTATGTACTTGACTCCGAGCAAAGCGGACAAATCACAAGAAGAGACCTCCATGCTTCTTGTTTGTCCTCATCTATAAAATATGTGGCTTTCTATACGCGTAGTCCAGTGAGCTATTAAGAAACATCAATATGTCGCCAAGGCTGAATTTCTTATTTAGGTTCTAACGTTTTATGTTTGTCGACCAATTTGTTTCAATATTCGTGATAATCTGAGCCTGCGACTATTTTTCCCACATTAATGTTTTTGTTTGCACTTTTCTTTCGAAGTTGTATTATATTAATGCGCTACCGCCCCCGCCCGGAGAGGGGGGGTGGAGAGGGGAAGGCCCCCGGGGCTGCTCCAACAGCAACCCCACGCTAACATCCGTATACTCGAGTCAACTCCCAACCCAACTGGCGACATCGAACTCTTGCCGCCAGCCGGCCAGCTAAACTGACAAAAACTTGACAACTCGAAAAAGACATACAAGGAAATAACTTCATGACCTAACTAGCCACTCGCATATAGACGTGCACACGTAATAATATGCATCACAAATATAATACGTACATTTAAACAAAATGTTTTATAAAAGTCTAGACTATACGGATAATAACTCCCTCTCTCCAAAAACTTTCAGATTGCGCGCAAAATCCGAGCCGATGCAACACCATACCAGGTACATTCGTTTACTTATTACATATCATATTCATATACATTCGGACGTGCCTCAAACGCCTCCTCCTCCCACAAAGGGATAACGCATGTATTATGATAATAAAAGCAAAACCCCTTGCATCAAGCAAACACCACTGCGGCTAGCCCCCGCCGCCACTTGCGCAATCTACGACACCCGGTCGCAACATTTAGCGAAAACAAACCACGGGTACGTCTAACAAACAGCAAAAAACACGCAACGTTACTGCGACCATTTAAATCCCCCTCCACTGACTCCCTCAAAAGCACGGGTGGGTGGGTGAGAACTCAAAACTAGTCTATAACACACCTTAGACTTGTAGCTCTGACTCTGCTGCAATGCGCTATCACGTGCTGGTCACAACTACACATTGAACCAGGTGTGTACCGAGGGCTACGATTCATACTGCGATGTATCGCTGCATTCATCTGATTGGCTAACCTTCTTACGTACGTACAAAACTCACATTCTCTCATTCTTTCGAGAATATTCTGCTTTGCACTTTGCTTTCGAAGTTGTAATATATAAATGCGCTACCCCCCCGCCCGGAGAAGGGGGGCAGAAAGGGGAAGACCCCCGGGGCTGCTCCAACAGCAACCCCACGCTAACATCCGTATACTCGAGTCAACTCCCAACCCAACTGCCGACATCGAACTCTTGCCGCCAGCCTCCAACACAATATGGGAGTTTACCCGATTTACAAATGTCCTCGCACGCTACCCCCCTTACTTGCAATATCACAAGGAACGCGTATTGTAACACATTTCTCCGTACTTTCAAGTCTGCCTAGTCAGATCTAACGGTGGGTTAACTCGCCCCCACTCTATGCTCTACCCAGGCTGAATCCCACCACTAATTCGTTCCTGGGCCTTAACATCTGCTACCCAACTAGCGTCCTTTCCGTGACTGCGAACATACGCCTTGTACGCATCGGACGCCCATCGTCCTTCACGCTGCAACACTTCTGGTGTCGCACCCCCTGCCGACAAGTGCGTTGCGCCTCCAATCCTCAGGGAGTGCAAAGCGTACTCTCCGCACGCACTCCCGCCAACGCAACCACGTTCCGCAAAGCTGTCGTCGCTTGCTGCTGTGTCCACATGGACCATCTTTGTCCCCGACGGGGACCGAACCTGGAGCCACAGCAACGCGATCGCGCCCAACGCCGCCATCTCCAGCCAGAGCTCCTAACGCACGTACACGCAACCCCCCGGCTTCACCGCGGGCGGCCGGTCTTCACCGCTGACGCCGGCGTCGTAACTGCTCCGCCAACGGCCAGCGCTGCAGCCGACCCATTTCCGCATAGACCACCTGCCGTTACCAGCTCATAACGAAAGTCGGGGGGCGAAGAGGGAAGCGACATAAAACGCCGCGACATAAAACGCGATCACAGCCTTGGCGGCATCGCCACTGACACCCACACGCCTCGGCGAGCCCACACGTACACGCGTGAGAACTGTCCAGTTCCGCATCTGGTTACAAATTGACTCACGAGACGGAACCTTAACGCGGTGAGCGCTCGACCACTGCGCTGCAGTAATTGAGCCTATCCGATAAATGCAAGAGGAAACCAATGACCTCGACACCTGCTTCGCTGAAGCAGATGCACACACCGCGATACGCGGCATACACCTGCTTCGCTGAAGCAGATGCACAAACTACGAAAAGCAGCATATCCACGGAGGAAAATAAACGCTGCACGAAACGACTCCTCCAGAAAAAAAACGGCAAAGGAGACATGCACAAGGAAACAAGCGCCGCTGTGACACCTCCTTCGCTGAAGCAAGCAACAGCACACCGTCCACCACAGTGAACGGCTGCTACGCACACGAAAACACAGGTAACCACGTAATCCGATCCGGCGGCAATAAGCGGCACACATACGGAGGCCATACACGGCGCACGATAACTTCCTTTGATGAACGGCAAACGATACATGCAGGAGGAAGCCAACGACCTGCGATACCTACTTCGCTGAAGCAGATGCACACACCGCGATACGCGTCGAAGCAGGTGCACATACTAAGAAACGCGGCATTCCCACGGAGGAAACTAAGCGGTGCACGAAACGACTCCTCCAGACAAACGGCACAGGAGACATGCACGATAACTTCCTCTGATGAACGGCAAACGATACATGCAGGAGGAAGCCAACGACCTGCGACACCTGCTCCGCTGAAGCAGATGCACACACCGCGATACGCGTCATACACTTGCTTCGCAGAACCAGATGCACAAACTAAGAAACGCGGCATTCCCACGGAGGAACCTAAGCGGTGCACGAAACGACTCCTCCAGACAAACGGCACAGGAGACATGCACGATAACTTCCTCCGATGAACGGCAAACAAAACATGAAGGAGGGAGCCAACGACCTGCGACACCTGCTTCGCTGAAGCAGATGCACACACCACGATACGCGTCATACACTCGCTTCGCAGAACCAGATGCACAAACTAAGAAACGCGGCATTCCCACGGAGAAACTAAGCGGTGCACGAAACGACTCCTCCAGACAAACGGCACAGGAGACATGCACACATACGGAGGCCATCAACGGCCCACGAAAACTTCCTCTGATGAACGGCAAATGATACATGCAGGAGGAAGCCAACGTCCTGCGACAACTGCTTTGCTGAAGCAGATGCACACACCGCGATACGCGACATACACTTGCTTCGCAGAACCAGATGCACAAACTACGAAACGCGGCATTCCCAAGGAGGAAACTAAGCGGTGCACGAAACGGCTCCTCCAGACAAATGGCACAGGAGACATGCACAAGGACACAAGCGCCACTGCGGCACCTCCTCCGCTGAAGCAGGAGCACACAAATCGTGCATCCATCAGACGAAAATGGTAGACGCATGGGATGGCGCGACCTGCCATCAACGGTACGCGTCATACACCCAAGCAGATACGCAAACTACGAAACGCGGCATATCCAGGGAGGAAACTAAGCGATGCACGAAACGACTCCTCCAGACCAACGGCACAGGAGACGTGCACAAGAAAACAAGCGCCACTGCGGAACCTCCTTCGCTGAAGCAGGAGCACACAATACGTTCGCCCATCAGACGAAAATGGTAGACGCATGGAGCGGCACGGCCTGCCATCAACGGTACGCGTCATACACCTGCTTCGCAGAAGCAGATGCGCAAACTACGAAACGCGGCATATCCACGGAGGAAAATAAACGGTGCACGAAACGACTCCTCCAGACTAACGGCACAGGTGACGTGCACAAGAAAACAAGCGCAACTGCGACACCTCCTTCGCTTAAGCAAGAGCACACAATACGTTTACCCACCAGATAAAAATTGTAGACACATGGGACGGCAAGGCCTGCCATCAACGGTGACTGTCTAGCCAACATTAATTGCATCATGACAACACAGCGGTTACGTTGTCCTTGCGCCACAGCACACAGCCCTCCCCGCGGACGGGTGTACGCACACCGACGTGTGCAAGAGCGGCCGTCCGTTGCGGGGACACGATTGCGCCTTGCTACAAGAATGCGCCAGGAAACGCCGAGGGGATTGTAAGCATGTCCGCGCGAATATGCCAACAGTAAATGAAAATATATGTGTAAATATATTAGAATAAATAAAACGTGGGGTTTATACTACCCGAATTGTAGGAGCCAACCACGTGACCGCGACAACGTGCGCAAACGCCGGCCCACCGGTTGTGATAACCAGCACCTGCGAACAAAATCATCAGGTACAAGGTACTATGCTTCTACGCGGCACAAAATATGCTTCTGTCGCAAAACGAGGGTACGAGGCGTGTATTAGAAACGCCCGGGGCCGTGGACGTTTTAAGGTAAATCGTGTTGTTGGTATCTAAATCCATGTTGCGCCCCATCGCGACCGCGAGGGGAAACAGCATTGATAATATTCAATTACAATTGAACCAGAGGTACACATTGCAAAGCCTATAAAAGCGCGCATCTCCCCCCCCTACTGAAATCACATCAGCGGATCAGATTTTTTGCAAGAACAGCGGTAGCAACATAGATTTTGCGCTGTTCTTGTGTTACCGGTAACCTTCGGCGCATAGTTGGGGTCATGTGTAATACATGCCTGCACATTTCCTTGGTATGCCCCGGTACATCACAGAACGCGATGCACGAAGTACTCGACTGGTACTTAGCGTTACGGCTGTGCCGAATATTTGGACTACTCGCACTTCTGTATATCTCGCGGGGATAAAGTTAGATTTAATATGAATATGCTGTACTCGCACTGCTGTACCGGGTATAGGAATATGCGAGGTATCATACACACCGCCGGAGATTCGCAACCGCCTCTCCCGAAAGAAGGGACTGCTGTTACCACCTTTGAACAACTGCTGTACTCGTAGCCATTCACAAGCAGTACAGCAGTAGTATGGGCCGGCCTATAAAAAACACCTAATCTGAGCAAGCCTTAGATCCCTATTGTGGCACCATCTTTAAACGACCTTGAGCATAGGCTAGTATATAGGATTTAGTGTAGCGCTCGCCGCTGAGCACTTTTTCTTAATCAATTTACTTTGCGTACTCTAAAGTAAGCCTTTTGTTTTTAATTGGGCTCTTTCTTATTCATGGGCCTGTACTGCAAGCTGCCTGGTATACATCGCTCGCACGTACTACGAGTACGGGTAGGTATATACAATGTATTATACGTACTCGCATTGATGAATACGAAAAAAAATCACGAGACTGGTACTTTGAGTACGTGCTCGTTTTAGTGGTATTACCCGCTACCCGACAAGAAAGCGCCCAGCAAGAAACTCAGCCTGAGATTCTGGGGAAATCAACATATTTGTATCATACCAGATAGTTGTTTGACTGCAGTTATTATACAATGTACTACGTATACATACTCGCATCGATGAATACGAAAACAAAATCACGAGACTGGTACTTTGAGTACGTGCTCGTTTTAGGTGTAGTACCCGCTACTTGACAAGAAAGCGCCCAGCAAGAAACTCAGCCTGAGATTCCGGGGAATTCAACATATTTGTATACCAGGTAGCTGTTTGACTGCAGTTACTGCTGTAGTGTGGAATACAACCACTGCTGCTGTTTCAAAGCTAATAAGACATGTACCTGCTTGCACGACCTTTTACGCCACTCGGTGGATACCACGAATTTGCGAAACATTAAAAGAGGCAGAACGATAACCGACAGCCGGCGACGTACGACGATCGCCCGCAAATAACTAACACAAGTCGCACCGGTTATGACCGGCACAGCATACAGTCGCCAGCAGCCCAGATATATTGAAAGAGAAACGAAAGTGGGAAAATATCCTGAACAAAGACAAAACATACTCGTACCGGTATGATGTTTTCCGGACACCGAAAACAAAATAAACAGGAGTAGCTAGCTGTTGAGCGACGTCGTTCCCAACATGCGGTCAAGCTGTCAAGCTCGAAGACAACTCTGGGTGTTAGGATCATCATGAATATTATGGCCTCTCTACCTTCGTTCGATGCCCTGGCTCGCACGTGACTCGAGCCATCGGGTCATCGCCAAAATGCGCATGAACACCAGAGATCGAGAAAAACCAAAAACTGGCGTTAGATACGTACGAATATCATATGATACGCAAATATATCGCCTCGCGAGTTCCTCAAGCCATCAAGCACTCAAACCTCATGGCAAACTCGCCCGCGCAATGCTCGAACTCAAACCTAGTCTATAACACACCTTGCTCGAACTCAAAACTAGTCTATAACACACCTTGGACTTGTAGCTCTGACTCTGCTGCAATGCGCTATCACGTGCTGGTCACAACTACGCATTGAACCAGGTGTGTACCGAGGGCTACGATTCATACTACGATGTATCGCTGCATTCATCTTTTTGGCTAAACTTCTTACGTACGTACAAAACTCACATTCTCTCATTCGTCCGAGAATATTCTGCAATGCGGGCGCCCACTACTCCTCCGATAATATGTATGTTCTTCCTTTGTTTCCAGGGTTTTCTGCTTTCGAGAATGTTATATGAATGAGTGATCAACGTTTAAGCTCATGCTGCACATTATCAGATGGCAAATATGATAATAATACTAATCGCCAGTAGTTTTTTCTTCTCTTGTTCGCATTAATCGACAACTACCTGATATCTTTCAATCCAAAGGAGAACAGGGGGTTTGTTTCGATAAACCAGATCAATAGGTATTGCTTTGGCTGACTAACAACGGGTTGGGAATGTTCATATTAATCTGCCGACCAAATAGAATGATGGGAACATTATAATGTGAAGAATTGAAACGACCTTTTAACCTAGTTTTCAGTGAGCCCAAGGAATCTTCCGGCCATCAACGAGAGCCTTACGATTTTTATGATACGAATGAAGACTTACACCGAAACAAGAATCACTCCGGTTAGTCTTTATCCATCAAACTCCAAACAATACGTACACTACTATTTTTTGTTTGTAGTGCAGAAGGTATGACATACCAGGTATCTCGCACTACAGCAGGCAGTATACGATGATACGCACGTTAAGCACTTCTCATATTGTCCACGTACGGTACGTACGTATGATGTGTTCATACTGGTACTACTACTGTATGTAGTCGATGCTTCGACTCTCAAGAACAAATAAATAATGAAAAGCGTAGGAAAAAGTGTCTCCGATCTGCATTGTTCCGACGAAGCAATGAGTTTCATTTCTTATGATAACACGCATATTTGGTGTATTCGTATTCTAGCTGACATTCAATCAAAAGCTAGAGACTCAATTTGACGAAAAGGTTGTTTTTGGTGTATTTGGAACGTATAAATCGCACCTCTCTCCCCGATACAGGCTAATTACCCTTTTGCCTGTGAAAGCACCCAGCGAAACTTTTTTTTTCATTGGAGTGTTTGCGATAGAAGTAATATATATATATATACTTTCCTTCCGCTCAAAGAAGTAAATTCCTTTCCCCTCATGGTTTCGGTGTGTTTGCGATAGAAGTAATATATATATATATACTTTCCTTCCGCTCAAAGAAGTAAATTCCTTTCCCCTCATGGTTTCGGTGTGTTTGCGATAGAAGTAAAAACATTCCTGCAGGCGACGCCTCCGAAAAGGATATAGGAAGTGGGGTGAGGCAATGCGGCAAACCAAACAAACAACGAAAACAAAAAGTACCGTACGAGAGGAATGGCAGCCCAGCAACGGTGACGGCGGCAGCGGTAACCGCAGTGCCGCAGCTGCTATCCCACGACAGCGAGCAGCAGCACAGGTGGCCGCAGCTACGTGGCGGCAGCCCCAGCAGCATCGGCAGCCCCAGCAGGAGCGGCAGCAGCAGCAGCAGCAGCAGAGCAGCAGAAGCAACAGCTTCCGTTTTTGCATTTTTCAATTTTGTGCCCGACTATTCTTGTCGCCGTGTGCTGCTCCTGCTGCTGCCCTCGACCTACGCGCGACACCGCGCCGGCAAGCTCCGCTCCAAGCCCCGCCCGGCGCCCGACATATATAGACCGTGGCGGCACGCCGCCGCTGCTGCTAGTGCTGCTAGTGCTGCTACTGTTGCTACCGCAGTGTGGTGAAATTGAAATGATACACGACAATTTGTCATCCTGTCGCGCTCTACGAGCAAGTCGGTACGAGTACGTACTCGTACGAGTAACTCGAACTCGTACGAGTAGTTCTTTCTAAACGGCGCATTCTCCACGACACCAAGCCGGCGAGAGCGTACCGTAGAGGGCCGCCAGCAGTCCGCCGGCGCCCCGTTAGCAAACTCCAGTACCGCTCGTCCGTATCATACTCTAGTTACACCTCTCGAGCCTCTGTGCTCCCACCGGTTGTTGTGTTGTGTAGAGCAAGCAGCAAGGTTGGGGCCTATGGGAGACATCTCCCATAATTTGGGGTGTTTTGCGTCGGTAGAATGCTCGGTGTGTGTAGGCCAATAAAACTGAGAGACAAAAGTTACCCTAACCTTTGATCAATAAAATACTTCTCTAAGGTACATATTTGCCGTTTTTTTTTCAAATTACCTCAAATCCTCCCTTCGGGAGAATTTTTAGAGAAGTAAAAGTTAAACAAAAAACGCAAACACTCCATTATCCAGCAATAAAAAGCTAGGATCTTCGTACTACTGCTACTACTAAGTTCAACGACCTATTATACTGAGGGTTCACCTATCTTTCCAGCTTCTTTTGTGTGAGTTTCATATTATCAATAGTACAAAACTGTTTTTGCGGAGGGATGGCCGATTTTCTGCTTTTTAATTAGTATTGAACAATCGTAATATATTTTATAATAGGGCGATAATCAAAAACGGGTATACCCGGTCGGTTTTCACTCAAAAACGGGTACACTCTGGAACCAAGTAAACAAAACCAGTTATACTCCCATCTATACTGCTGTTGCAACGTTTGTGGTACTATCTTACTTGTATGTTGTTATAATGAACAACAGTTTTTTCTTTGGATTTGTCGTTGATTTTTGCTGTCTTGGACATGATATCCTGATCCACCAAGTACCGTAAAATATCCCGTTCCGAGTTTCCGTATAGTCTACAGCAATCGTATAATATCCAGCTCCTCCGGTCACCTTACAATACCCAGATCCGCCAAGTCCTTGTGAATCACAACGGAACAAGGGTCCCAGCGCTCTGTTTGTGAGCCTGGATTTATGTTTCGCTCCGCCCGGTTGTGCACGTATCATTCTTCTACTGATAAATAACAAAAATAGGTCGCTGATTGGCCTGTACAATGGGGCTCCAGGTAAGACCATGGGCGTGCGGCCACCCTCACAGCACCACAGTAGCAGCAGTAGCACGGGTTTATCTCCCAGTAGGTGGCGTTTATCAGAAGGGATTTTGTTTCCGGAGCCTAGGGTACAAAGAAGGCGAATATGTTTGGGTAAGACATGGCCGAACACGACGAGCAGAAAAAGTCAAGCACGAGCAAACGTACGAAGGCTCATAGCACACACCCACAGCAAGCAGTAGGGTGTAAGCACTGGCGTCATACAGACACACAACAGCACATGGTAAAGCATAGCCGAAGACACGCAGAAGTCTAGCACGATTATAGATACGAAGACTCATAGCACACACCACCCTCACAGCACCACAGTAGCAGCAGTAGCACGGGTTTATCTTCCAGTAGGTGGCGTTTCTCAGAAGGGATTTGTTTTCCGGAGCCCAGGGCACAAAGAAGGAGAATATGTTTGGGTAAGACATGGCCGAATACGACGAGCAGAAGAAGTCTAGCACGAGCAAACGTACGAAGGCTTATAGCACACACCAGTGTCAGTACTGGCGTCATACAGACACACCTTCCAGTAGGTGGCGTTTCTCAGAAGGGATTTTGTTTCCGGAGCCCAGGGCACAAAGAAGGAGAATATGTTTGAGTAAGGCATGGCCGAACACGACGAGCAGAAGAAGTCTAGCACGAGCAAACGTACCAAGGCTTATAGCACACACCAGTGTAAGCACTGGCGTCATACAGACACACAACAGCACATGGTAAAGCATAGCCGAAGACACGCAGAAGTCTAGCACGATTAGAGATACGAAGACTCACAGCACACACCACCCACAGCACCACGGCAGCAAGCAGTAGCACGGGTTTAACATCCCCCCCTCGGCCCCCCCGAGAGTGTGCATTCGACATCCAGTACAAGAGGTTGGACGCAAATAGCAGTGCAGTGTTAGGTTGGCACGRCAGCCGAACAGAGCTTGGATTCAAATAGCAGTGTCGGGGGGGGGGGGCGACGCGCCCCCCCCCCCCCCCCCCCCCGACAGTGTGCGTTCGAAATCCAGTACCAGAGCTTGGACGCCGCAAATAGCAGTGCAGTGTTAGGTTGGCACGGCAGCCGAACAGAGCTTGGATTCAAATAGCAGTGTCGGGGGCCCCCCCGAACCCCCCCCCCGGACCCCCCGACAGTGTGCGTTCGAAATCCAGTACCAGACCTTGGACGCAAATAGCAGTGTAGTGCTAGGTTGGTACGGCAGCCGAACAGAGCTTGGATGCAATAGCAGTGTCGGGGGGGGGCGACGCGCCCCCCCCAATATAATGTACGCCTCAAACCCCCCACTTAAGGGGCCCCGACAGTGTTTGCGTTTTCGAAAATCCAAAGTACCAGACCTTGGACCAAATCATGCAGTTTGGTGTTAGTGCTAGAAGTTGGTTAACTCGGGCTTTAGTCCCGAACAGAGCTTGGATGCACAGCAGTTGGTAGGCGGGGGGCGGACGCCGCCCCCGCCACCCACTCGCGCTGGTACCACCTCGGTATCAGATGTCTTCGGTTTCGGAAAGTGGACAGTACCGTCCTCAGACTTGGACGCAAATAGCAGTTGTGAGGGTGACTAGGATGGCACGGGGGCGGGGCCGACCAAGAGCTTGATGCAATTTGCGGTCATGTGCGGTGGTGTGGTGGGCGCAATAGCCGGAGTGGTGGTGGCTAGGTGTTTACGCGCGCAGGCCGAACAGAGGCTTGGATGCAACGCAGTGTAAGGGGGGGGGCGACGCGCCCCCCCCAAACCCCCCCCCCGGCGGCCCCCACAGTGTGCGTTCGAAATCCAGTACCAGAGCTTGGACGCAAATAGCAGTGTAATGCTAGGTTTGCACGGCAGTCGAACTGAGCTTGGATGCAAATTACATTGTCGGGGGGGGTCACGCGCTCCCCCCCGAACCCCCCCTCCGGGGCACCCGACAGTGTGCGTTTGAAATCCAGTACCAGAGCTTGGACGCAAATAGCAGTGTAGTGCCAGGTTGGCACGGCAGCCGAACAGAGCTTAGATGCAAATTGAAGTGTCGGGGGGAGGCGACGCGCCCCACCCAGAACCCCCCCATCCGACAGTGTGCGTTCGAAATCCAGTACCAGAGCTTGGACGCAATAGCAGTGTAGTGATAGGTTGGCCCGGCAGCCGAACATAGCTTGGATGCAAATTACAGTGTAAGGGGGGGGGCGACGCGCCCCCCCCCCCCGGGCCCTCAACAGTGTGCGTTCGAAATATATGTACTGTATTTATAGAAACACACCCAGCGAGCGACGCGATTCGCCAAAAACAATTTGTACCCATTTTTGAGAGAAAATGTCCCGGGTACAACTGTAAATGTCTATTATGCTTGGCTTTCAACCGTCTTTGGTTGCTAATTTTACTCAAATCACTTGCCTACAGTGTGCCTCGCTCTCCACTGCGTCTGCGCCCGCTCTTTCGTTGTTTCATTTTCTTACAAGCCTTTTCACAATTCACTTGAACTCTATTCAAACATTTTACGCATCTGGGCACGTACTTCTTCAGAGTGATACGACCATCCACTACACATGATATGCTGTCGTATGTATGCCCAACAGTATCAACATACCTGGTATGTGTTTTTACTGTAATACGACTGCTTTGCCGTAGTATAGGGTGCATTTCAGCTAGACGCTGAGACCACGTAAAACACACATACATGCTTGCCGCCAGAACCCTCGGCCTCTAAATACCCCTGACCCCCGGCCCTGCTTCCGATCCCACCCGGACCTGAGCCCACCAAACATAACGTGGACACGTTTAAGTGTATAGTTGGGCGCCGACAAGTGTGCCTGGTTGTCACTATCCCTCAGAGACGGGCACAATGTGGTTTTGGCCAATTTATCCCGTGATGGCTCGTGGGATGTGTTGTTTTGACTCGATTCCATGATGTACCCGTTTTAGACTCCAACCGGAGCGGGTGTACCCGTTTTTGGTTATTGCCCTTTAAAATAAAGAGTTCACGAATGTCCCCGCTTCTTGTATATACGGCGTATGAGTGTCGCAGTAGAAAATCAATATCTTGTATATGAGTGTCGCAGTAGAAAACCAATTTCTTGTATATGAGTGTCGCAGTAGAAAATCTATGTACGTACTCGTTTTTTATTATATATTATATGAACGTTGAATAACGTAATTATTGTTTTAAAAAGCTAGGATCTTTGCACTACCACTACTGTGTGTGTTCAATGCGAACAGAATCCGTGCACCAACTACAGCATTACACGTACGTACGTATGTCTGTGCGTATGTATGTGCAGTATCATGTCGGGTATGTTTTCATGCACGTGCAACCGTGTGGTGGCAGCTCCAGCATTACTTTAAGTAGTACGTACCAGTCAGGTGGCCACTACAGCATTACACGTACGTATGTCTGTGCGCATGTATGTACAGTATCATAGTATTACACGTACGCATGTCTGTTCACAAGTAGGTGCAGTATCATGGCAGGTGTGTTTTCATGCACGTGCAACAATATAGTGTGGTGGCAGCTATTATACAGCATTACTGCAGTATATCGTACCAGCCAGGTGGCAACTAAAGCATTACACGTGCGTATGTCTGTGCGCATGTATGTGCAGTAGTACATACGAAGATACCTGCCTTTTTTTGTCTGGTAATACATATGTAGCTCTTGGCAGGGGGAGCGGTAGTGCAACTGCAAATAAATTATTGTTAAAATAATAGTAGTCGTACGAAGATACTTGCCTTTTTTTGTCGGGCAATACATAAGTAACTTTTGCTGGGTGTTTCTACACGCAGGGAAGGAATAAATGGAATACAAATAATTCATCCGAAACTTTGTTTTTTGCTTGTATGTGGTGTGTCAGGTCGTTGAACACACAAAGTAGTGGGGGGGAGGGTGTAAAAATCATAGTTGGGAAACGAAATCACTTGCTTTTTGGGTGGACGGTCCGGGCCGACATATCCGACATTAATAAGAGTGGACCGACATTAATCAGCGACGAGTGGCCCGAAACCAAGAAATATTCCAACAAAAAACGAATACGACTCGCACTGTCACATAATACGACTACTCGTATAGAAAAAGTTTATTGATGTAAATACATATGGAAACGAGTCAACTTTTTCCTCTCCTCGGTTGTGTATCGAGTTATTTACTGTTGTTATTATTAACGATGAGTCCTCTCCGACGGCCGCATGCCCACCCTCACCCCTCGAGAGTGACAAAGCACAAGCCGAATGCCTCGCTGTTAAACAAGCACAGACAGGCGCTGAGCCCTGGGCTTTTGGCTATCTCGTATATTGTGACCATGTGATGCAATGGAGTACGTACACCTGGTACTTGGCATAACAATACGAGTACACGTACGGCTCAATTCACCAACACGTATATTTTGTAATATCACAGAACAGTTACAGCAAAAGAATGAGAAAAAGTATTTTATTACAGCAGTGTACGAGTACATAGTGGAGACACCACTTCGAGCTGGTGCCCGTGCGAGTAAAAACCCTCGTAGCACTGCTGCTGGATGTATACAGCACCCTGAGAGCAAGCAGTGGCCTGCGGTGCCATCTATCACAAGCCTTAATTACTGGATATTGCGGAGTTTGCCCGCAGCATGCTCGTTCAGCGTACTCTGGTTTGTGCTCCCCTCTTGCCAGATACGGCGGCGGGACCACTTGGCAAACAAAATCCAACTACTGAAAGGCGACGGACCACGTGGATCCCATCGCGGATACGATAAAGTATTCGAAAAAAACAATTACTTGATTTTATCGTGCTTTTCCTTGATCACTACAACTAGCTTTGTTGTGACAGCCTGCCCCCTTATATCACAGATTAGCCGGGGAGAGTACGAATATCCTAGCTTTTTATTGTTGGATAATGAAAAAAATAGGTTTTGCTGGGTGTTTTCACAGGCAAAAGGGTAATAAGCCTGTATCGGGGAGATAGGTGCGATTTATACGTTCCAAATATACCAAATTAATTACAGTTATTCAACGTATCCACCATGTAGATTGGTGGAGACACATCTTTAATAATATTATAAGAGCAGTTGGTTGTGCCAGGCGATTTTTCTGCATCACCCTTCCCTGCCTGTATAAACACCCAGCAAGAGTTACTTATATATTGCCCGACGAAAAAAAGGCAAGTATCTTCGTACGACTACTACTACTATTGTTTTAAAATTAATTCCTTTGTAGTTGAGCACTACTACCACTCCCCCTGTCAAGCCTGTCAAGATTCCAAGAAATGCTCGAGCATGCTACACAATATCCAAGATCGCGTGCCTACCCCTCGCTTGTCTGTCTCTGCCCCCGACGCGTTCACGGCGAGATAAGCAGGGGAACTCGTACAGATCACTTACTCGTACGAGGTAATGGTACATGCCTGATGTACGTACTGCTGTATCGATCGACAAACTCGTACTACTTGGCGTGCGCGTAGTTCCAAAGAGCTTCGAAGTAACGATGTAAAAGGCTGACACCATGTATGTGACTCCTATACGATACCACTGCACGTATTAATAATAAACTAAGAAATACGTCAGCTGTGAAATCTCCCGACCAAAGTCACCCCTTTGTGTTTGCGCACTACAACCCCTTTAAAAAAAAGTCACCCCTTTGCGTTTGCGCGCTACCGCCCCCCTGTCAAGATTCACAGGAATGCTCGAGCATGCCTCCCACAAAACGATACAAAGGGCTGCCCAGTGACAAAATGTTATTCCTGCTACTACTGTGCACATATTTGAAAAGGTCACCGCTTTGTGTTTGTGTCTACCCCCCCCCCCCTTTCAAGATTCACATAGATGCTCGACATGCCACCCAAAATCCAAGAATTTACCTACTTCTCGCTTCTCTCTCTCTGCCCCCGCATGCGTTGACGGCGAGGTAAGCGAGGGGTACGAAGGGCGAGGGGCGTCGGAGCCGATGCTCGAAGAGAGCGCCCGAAGAAATGAAAAACCCTCGAGATATTGAGGTGCCGAGATTCCGATACTGAGTCCGGCCCGGAATTAAAATTATTTATCGTGGGAGCTTGAGGGTTGAACCAACATATAATTAGATATGTTTATGTTCATGTATGATTATATTAATATTAGGACATTCCTTGATGATTCAGCTCGCCAAAACATCCAATTCCTCTGTATGATATCTGCGAGATATAGGAGAGGGCTGTGGGCGCCTACGTGACGCTCTGCTTTGCTGCACAGCTTGACAGCGTTGACAGAAAAAAAGCAGGGACTATCATGGTGCCGCAGGCACCGTGTGGGACGGGACGGGAGTGATTAGCCCGCCGCAGGCGGAAAAAATTTGGGCTCCCGTTGTCAACGGGACGGGATCCCATCGTCAGTTTTTCTGCTCCCGTTGTGACGGGATGGGACGGGACTATTTGCGTCTAGACGGGACGGGAACGGGACGGGAAATGTCCCATGCTTTCTAGACGGGACGGGAACGGGACGGGAAATGTCCACATGCTTTCTAGACGGGACGGGAACGGGACGGGAAGCTGGGAGTTTTTTATTGATGGGGACGGGACGGGAATCGAATATGGCTCCGATCTTTCAGACGGGATGGGATGGGACTATCACGTTTTATAGTGGGACGGGAAACAATGGGAAAATTGTCATTGTCAATGGGAAAGACAACGGGAAAGGCAATGGGAAAATTGCCAGTGTCGATGGGAAAGACGACGGGAAGCCCACTGGGGATATGTGGGACGTTGTCAACGGGACATAAATGCTCAACGGGTCGTACACCCCGCCTCCCCCAAGCCTCGACGCGGGCAGCTTTCGTTTCACCATGCACTTCACGTTCTTCTTGTCCACAGCTGGCTCGAACTCCACGCAATACTTCCAAATCCCTGGCGTCTGCTTGTTTCTCCCAACGCCTGCACCCATCTTATTCACGGGAGTACCACTGATCGCAAATTACCGACTTGGCTGTGCCGGAGGCTCAGAAGCCGAGCCACCACCGGCCGATTCCGCCATGAGGAACGTGTGTGTGTGGTGCGTGTGTGGTGCGTGTGTGGTGCGTCTCTCTCCAAAAGTGAAAAAATAAAAAAATAAAAATGGGAGAGCTGACAGCGTACCACAACAATAAATAATTAAATCCAAGATTCACATATAATATTAATAAATATGAAATACTCGTACAACTTCTACTGAAACTGAGACAAGTGGGAAGTGCAAATGGGAGATTTGGGAGGTTGAGTGGGAAGCGCAAATGGGAGGAAGATGGGAACTGACAATGGGAGCAGCATGTCCACAATGGTCATGGGAACGGGAGTACGGGGATAGCGGGACGGGAAGCAAGTGGGACGGTATAAGTTATCCTGCCAACGGGATGGGAAGTGATGGGACGGGAGAAAGTTATCTGCCAACGGGATGGGAAGAGATGGGACGGGAGAAAGTATCCGACGATGGGATGGGAAGCAAGGTGGGGACGGGAGGACGGGAGGATACTATTTCGGCCATATGGGACGGAAATGGGTAGGAAAAACATGATGGGATGGGACGGGAGGTCGTGGACGGGAGACATTTCACGATGGGACGGGACGGGAATACCCGTCCCGTCCCGTTCTCTATGGGAATTCCCGTCCCGTTGACTCCCATGATAGTCCTTGAAAAAAACAAAAAAACGCGGGTTTCCATTCTATATGGAGGCGTTATTTGCCCGGGGATACGGTACGTGGAGAATTTCCACTGAAAAACATATTACATCGAGCCCTACTAATTTCGGGTAATTACCGCTACCGGGAAATACGCATCCCTGAAAATATCCCATCGCGGTCTCCTGGGTCTTTTTTTTTATGTTTTGCCAATCAGAATCAGAGGGAGTGTATCTTCCTATCTCAGTTTAGGTTTTGTGTTTAGGTTTTGTTTTTAGGGTCAAAACGCTCCGTTTGTACGGGCCCGTATTAAACGAAAGAAAGTTGCAAATCGAATCGATTTCAAATCGATCTTTTTTTATGAATCGACGCGGACTTTCATCTAAGATTGGTAAAAGCATGAATCACCGGAAAGACATTTGTACTTTGAGGCATGCAAAAATCGATTAGATCGGATATGAAAAGAAGTCCCAAAAGCATCGTAATATTTCCAACGGGAGCACAGCGAGGCGGGAGAATATGAGTTTTGTTCGTACGGAAGAATTGGCCAAGAGTATGTTGAATGTAGGTCCTGTAGTGGGACGGGACGGGAATACCCGTCCCGTCCCGTTCTCTATGGGAATTCCCGTCCCGTTGACTCCCATGATAGTCCTTGAAAAAAACAAAAAACGCGGGTTTCCATTCTATATGGAGGCGTTATTTGCCCGGGGATACGGTACGTGGAGAATTTCCACTGAAAAACATATTACATCGAGCCCTACTAATTTCGGGTAATTACCGCTACCGGGAAATACGCATCCCTGAAAATATCCCATCGCGGTCTCCTGGGTCTTTTTTTTTATGTTTTGCCAATCAGAATCAGAGGGAGTGTATCTTCCTATCTCATTTTAGGTTTTGTGTTTAGGTTTTGTTTTTAGGGTCAAAACGCTCCGTTTGTACGGGCCCGTATTAAACGAAAGAAAGTTGCAAATCGAATCGATTTCAAATCGATCTTTTTTTATGAATCGACGCGGACTTTCATCTAAGATTGGTAAAAGCATGAATCACCGGAAAGACATTTGTACTTTGAGGCATGAAAAAATCGATTAGATCGGATATGAAAAGAAGTCCCAAAAGCATCGTAATATTTCCAACGGGAGCACAGCGAGGCGGGAGAATATGAGTTTTGTTCGTACGGAAGAATTGGCCAAGAGTATGTTGTATGTAGGTCCTGTAGTGGTCAATCTGTGCATTGGGCAAAATGACCACGTATATACAGCAGTAGCAGTATCGAAGGAACACCTCCCTGAGATAGTCGGGGGTTGCGCTAACGTGCAGACATCAAGCAAAGGGCTTCCAAGCCGTCAAGCCAACAGTGTGGAGAGGTTTTCAGGAGAGTGTTCTTTTTCGCAAGACAAGGCGCGCAAGGTCCGGTGGTCGCTTCACGAAGAAGGCACGCCAACCACGTATGTATATGTATAGGTACCAAATGGACATTTTCCCGGAACACTTTCACTTTTCACCTCTGGCCGCGGGTCTTTTCTCGCGCTATCGGCTACGGGGCACGCAGGGGCCCCGCGTGTTCACCACGGTGCAAGTGCGGGTCCCGGCCGAGTTCTGGGCCTTCAAAGTCGCGAATTCTGGCATATAACTCAGGGGAGACGTTCCGACTTGACACCGCCTCGCAACTATCATGCAAAACCTATCGTACGACTGGTTTTTGGTCGTTTTTGACCCGCCGCATGAACGGAACACACACAGCACGCACCACCTACGAGACAAGAATAAGGACCACACCGACTTGACATTGAACGAGGCATACATAAAAGCGTCGTGCAGCAGTAGTAGGTGATACCACGTTGCATGCGTCTGCTCTCTCTCTGGGCTGTGTACATGCGCATTTTATGTAAATCTGCAAATTTGGTCCCAACATTTTTCAATCTACGTGGCGTACACGAACATACACAGATCTACGATGATTACGTATGCATGCATATCATAGTTTATCTACGTAAAACGATAGGCCGATCAACATGCGGACGGATAGTTTAGTACAGCAGTATTAATAGTACTACGTACGAGTACTGCTGGCTGTTACGGGTGCATGTCTAGACCTCAAACTACAAAGCAACCAAGGCGCCACTTATCAAACAACACAGCAGTACAGCAGAGGAAGCTGTATAACACGCAGTAGCAGCCGCTGTTCAGATTGTTGCCTTTGTGACGGCTGTGGTTCCAGCATGCGTGCGCAGGACCCGTACCACACAGCTAGCAGGGGAGATCCAGCAGGTGTAGTTGTGACAGCTATGTACGAAGTACCAGGTATAGTATACCGCTGTGTTCTGTCTTTCTTTGTATGGGCGTGTCAGTGTGTATGTTTGATGTATCCTATTCCAGCAAAAAAAAAACTGTGATCGCGCAGTACAGCAGCTGTTGAAAACAGTAAAACAGCTAATACCCGTCACGATTATGGATAACACTTTATACTGGCGAGATTTTGCGCTCCGGGCACCCGGGTACCCAACTGTTCGACGGGTACCTTTAGACGAGTACTCGGCTGCTAAACACGCACCAGGGTACTCTACTCTCCAGCACAACAGCTAGATCTAACTGAACTGCTGTGTGTGCTCTGTGTACTCACCTGTTGTGTATTGTGTATTGTATGTGCTTTGTGCTATCCTGTCGGTACTATTCTGTGTGCAGGCACTTTTCTGTTGTATGTGTGTACTCTGGGTGTGCTCTGTGTATTTAGTCTTCGTACTGAACTATTTTGCCCTCGATGTACTCTGTGTGATATGTGATATGTGTGCTGCTGTACGTAGCAGTATCCTACGACGGCCTGCTTAGTCGGGGTCATCCATAACGAACAGAAAACGAAACTCACGAGACATTAAATCCAAGAATATTTGCGAGTGGTGCGCGAGTGGGGCCGCGGGCCGGGCCGGGCGCGTGATACAGTTACCGACCGAATGACGACATAGGCTGTGATGTTTTAATCCCCCGCGCCGCCGGTGTGGCCCTGCTGGCAAGATGCCAATCTCGCAGGTCGTATGCCCGGCCTCGCCCGGATTATCAGGGTATTTGCTTCGTTTTTGTTTGAGACGTGCCGCCTCCTCCTCGAGGTTCGCCAGCGCAATGTTCTCGTTCGCCAGCGCCCAGCGGTTGCTTTGGGGAGCCACTTGCTGTCTGCAATCAGTATAGGCGACAGAGTCAGCTGTATGCCCTCATACCTGGTCTTTGGATATACCGTTGAGGTTGCGTGGATTATACACGAAGTACACTTATCAGGCGCATTTACTGCAAAAATGTAATATAATACAGTACGAGTAAAGTCACGACAAAAAAAATGACGCAGAACGTGATTTCGATTTTTTAAGGTTTAAACACTGAATGGCGTCAAGATTCACGAGTTGTTCTTCGTGAATCTACTCGATATAACAAATCACCATAAACACAAATACAGTATTAATAATAGTATAGGTGCCTGCAGTTAAGAAATAAGGTGTCGATAAAAATTAGCTCAGATTGGCACGGACAATAGAAAACTTCGATTGAGAAACACAGCTCACCAGTGTGGGATCGACTGTAAACCCTACACAAAATAGTTAGATTTACGTCGGAAACAAAATAAGTCGTTGAGCCCGGACATCAAACTGAAGAAGCTTCTTAACACCGGGAGCCCACTGTACCTCAGATATGATATCATCTATTAATAGTGACATTTGTTTGTTTTGTATAAGAAATTGTCCTCGCTACTACGTTTCCCTTTACACTATACAGCAGTCTATGCAACACAAGTTTGCTCCAAGAAGGGCCCAAAAAGGGAAGTGCGAAGCTTGTGCGATCTATTTTCACCTTGCGACACCCCCGGGATTTGAAGTGACCAACATCCCGAAGGGGAACCTTGTATATATATGTTGAACCTGTGTTGACACGGTTGACTGAAGGACTTGTGTTGTGAAGGGGCCCTGAGTAACTCGTGCCATGAATGGGCGAGCCAGAGTTTGAGGTGCAGGTAGATGTGATGGGCACCGGTACCCTGAAAATATATAGTTTATCAACCCAAGCGGCGGGCGTGACAGGCAACGGGGGGGTATTGCAGACGCGTCGGAAAATCGGGTTGAATAAGACGAAACGAGAAGTGCCGAGCTTCTACGCAGCACTACAAAACGCTCGCTTGTGTTCATTTTATTATCTTGTGGTCACGTTTCTATGTTACAGCAATAATGCCCGTACTACTGCTGCTGTTGTATTGTTGCCGTACCGCTCTTGCTAATTTGCTGTGTATGGTGACGCGGGTACGGGGTGTGTTGGAGACGTTTGCGCAATGTGTTGGAGACGTTGGCGCACGGAGGACATGTTTCCAAGCACTACAAACGCTCGCATTTTCATATTTTCGGGTAAGCCATCACGTTTCTATGTTACAGCCATGCCCGTACTGTTGCTGTTGTTGTGCTGCTGCTGTACCGCTCTTGATCGTTGCTGTGCACGGTGGCCTGGGTACGGGGTGTGTTGAAGACGTGGGCGCAAGGCGGTCATTTTCCCGAGGAGGCGGAGCGCGGCAGTCGCCATCCATGGTGGTGAGGGTCAAGCAGAGGGTTGCACTTTCACTTGTGGTGGTAGTCGTTGGGTGGGGGCGCCTGAACAAAAACAGATTGTTATCATACGGCTTGCGGATACTACTACCGTCGGCGGGCTTGAAGGGGGCGGTATTCGGTGTGATTGTACTGGTGGGATGCGTGTGGCAGGCCAGGGGGTACCCCACTCTGTGTACGGGTGCGCGTTGGCGTTGGGTTGCCATGGGTCCTACGTGTGAGTCACATTGTGGTTTATATGTATAGGTACCAAATGGACAGTTTCCCGGAATACTTTCACTTTTCATCTCCGGCCGCGGGTCTTTTCTCGCGCTGTCGGCTGCGGGACACGCAGGGGGGCCGCGTGTACACCACGGCGCAAGAGCGGGCCCCGGCCGAGGCCCATGGGGCGTGCTCTGGGCCTTCAAAGTCGTGAATTCTGGCAAATAACTCAGGGGAGACGTTCCGACTTGACACCGCCTCGCAACTAGTCTACAAAACCTGTCCTACGACTGTTTTTTCATCCGTATGGACTTTGATGGTTCGTTTTTGACCCGCCGTATGAACGGAACACACAAAGCACGCACCACGTACGAGAAAACAAGGACCACACCGACATCGAACGAGGCACATATCAAGCGTCGTGCAGCAGTAGTTGATACCATGTTGCATGCGTCTGCTCTGTCTGGGGTGCGTACAGCAGTAGTAGCACTTGTAGGAGACGCTTGGAAAATTACAGGCGCATTTTATGTAAATTTGTAATTTGGTTCCAATATTTTGGAATCTACGTAAAGTACACATACACAGATTTACGAGTACGAGCGATAGGCCGATCTACATACGTACGAATACGAGTATTTTGGTACAGTAGCACTACTGCTGTACTTTACGGGTACATCTCTCTAGTCTTGACTACAAACTACAGAGCAGCCAAGGCGCCGGTTATCGAACCAACACAGCAGTACAGCAGAAGAAGCTGCAGAACACGCAGTGGCCGCTGTTCAGATTGTTGCCTTCGTGGCGGCTGTTGTTGTGTCCTGTATGCGTGCGCCGGACCCGTAGCAAACAGCTACGAGTAGCAGGAGGAATCCAGCAGATCTAGTTGTGACAGCTATGAACAACGAGTACTGCTTTGCTGTGTTCTGTCTCTATTTGTGTATGCGAGTGTGTTTGATGTATTCCAGCAAAACCTCCCCCACTGATTCTAATATCACCCGCGCTTTACAGCAGCGATTAAAAACAACAAGACCGCTAATACCCGTCACGGGTATGGATACAATTTCATACTCGCCGAGAATTTGGGCCCAAGGCACTCGGGTATCCAGCTGTTCGACGGGGACCCTTAGACGAGTACTCGGCTGCTAAACGCGTACCAGGGTGCCCGCCGAAAAGGTATTACGTACGAGTGAATACTCTTGTCTAGGACCGGGGCGGGACTCGTCGGGCAACAGCTCTGTCACAACTATCTTCTGTATATTCAGCTGTACAGCGCAGAACAGCCGTGATAACTACAGTACGACTGTGGGATCTACTTTAAATCCTACAAAAATAGTTAGATCGACTTCAGAAACAAAACAAGTCGTTGAGCCTGGACACCAAACTGAAGTTTCTTAACACCGGGAGCCCACTGTACCTCAGATACGATATCATCTCGTGACAGTTGTTTCGTTAGAAAAGGCCGTCGCTACTACGTTTACAGACTATGCGACAGGTTTGCTCCATAAATTTAACTATGAAGCATGTGCGATTTATTTTCACCTTGCGACACCCCCAGGATTTCGAGTGACCAACATCCCGAAGGGGAACCTTGTATGATATACGTTATGTGGGCGCACAGGGACGGGGGTGTACGTTGTGTGGGCATACAGGGAGGATGTTGTGACTTCTCCAATGCGGCATTCGTTGGGTTGCCACACATCGTTTTATGTGAAGCAATGTGGGGAGCGCGGGTGTACATAGTGTGCACAGGCGGCGTTTGTTGTGTGGTCCGCATCCTTGAATGAGATGGAACCGCGGAGGCCCAGTGTTGTTGTTGTTTGTTTGTTTTTGGGGTGAGACACTGCTGTGAGGGGAGCGTTTGCGGGTTATTTCCTCGATTAAATGCGGAAGGGGGCCGCTACGGATGCTTGACGTCGTTCTTATGACAATGTGATGTGAGCGGGGAAATATTCGCGTAGAATATGTATTTATGTACGATGGGTCCGCACAGTACGCCACACATTCAGCAGGTGATATGTGAATCGCTACTGCTGGTGTACGTAGTCTGAGGCAGTCAAAATACGCTCAAAATACGTTTCCTCGTGAATTTTGTAACATTCCTGCCATGGGCATCAGGCGTGCGTACGTGTTCGTATATTGCAAGGGGCACTATATTGGGCGCACTATGTGTATATATACATGTTTGAAGGAAGGCAGTGGGTAGTCAGGGCGAAGCTGTTGCGCGAATCGCGGATTGTGACAGGAGTGTGAAACAATCGACGGATATGTACCGTGGCCCCCCAAACGCTTGCGCATCAGGTTCAAGTGATACACCTGACGCGATAGCTTGGGGCAGTAATACTGTTTCCTCAAATCATACAATCCTGGTTGTGGGCGTCGGCACCGGCCGTACCGGTGGACGTTGCGCAAGGTGGCCATCTCACGGAGGAGTTGGAACACGGCTGTCACCAGAAGTCTTAGGTATCGAGTGGTGCGATTGTATGACACGATGTGTGTCAAGAGCGTTTTAAACGAGTAATACGCCTTTGGTAGAAGCAAGGGCGAAGGTGCCCGCGTAGTTTCTGTACCGAAGCGGTGATTGGCGACGTGTGCTCGGCTTGGCTGGTATAGTTGGCAGAGGTACGGACCAAGGTGTCCGCACACTGAACCGAATCAACCATTAAGGGCACGTACACCGTTGTATGAACTCATGTACTCGGCAGAAGCACAGACCAAGGTGTCTGCGTTGTTCCGCTGGAATTATAGACGAGAGGGTGCATGCGGTGTTGAGGAAGCGTGGTCAGCAGAGGCACGAATCACCCTTGCTATTAGTTAACCCCTTAAGAACCGGTCCCACGTATTTGGGGACAAACTACTTGAAGTTAGTGTGGGATAATGCTTTCATTTCTGAATGGGTTAAGAGAGTGTTTTTTAAAAGTGGCGTGTTCTCGACAGAGGCAAGGGCCAAGAGGCCCACGGAGTTTCTGTAACAAACAGGTGATTGAGGATGTGGGCCGCTCGGTGAGCTAGTATCTTTAGAGGAGGCACGGGCCAAGGTGCTCCTGTAGTTCCGTTCGGAATCAATTGTTAATGAGGCGTAAATTAATGTGTGAACTCGTAGTGTCGGCAGGAGACACAGGTCTAGGTAACGGCGTCGTTTTGTGTCGAAATATGGGTGGAGGGGCGTGTTTCGTGGTAAAAACAAAAAATAAACGCGGGCCTAGGTTCTGGGTTGTTTTGTGGCGAACGTATGGGCCAGGAAGCGAGCGCCGTTCCGTGACCTGGTATCTTCAGCAGAGTCATGACTCTCGTATGTGTACGATCCTAGTCAAGAGTGGTATTATCGGCACAGGCAAGGGCGAGGTTCCTGCATAGCGGCCGTATCGAATCAGTGATTGAACCTGTGCCCCGAAGAGTGAGACGGTGTCTTCTGCTGCGGCATGGGCCGAGGTGACCAATAGTCCGAATTGTAAGTGTTTTGTTTTTTTGTGTTTGTGTTTAGTACCGTACACCTTCGGGTGGGCTATATATCTCAGCAGGGGCACAGGCCACGGTACTCGCTACCGTAATAGATCAGGGTTTTGTTCTTGTTATGCATTTGTTTGCATTCTTCAATTGATCTATCGTACACCTTGGGGCGGGAAAATAGCTTCAGCAAGGGTACATTGGCCAAGGTACCCGCATCATTCTGCTTTGTACCGAGTAGAGGGTTTAGGAGCCTTACACAGTTTTGTTCGCTTGGACCGGTTTTCTGAGCTGGCATATTTGGCCGAGGCACGAATCATGGAATGTCCGTTAAGAGTGTTAATGTATTATAAACAGTAGAAGTGTATGTCCGTCGCGTGAACGGTTAACAGTAGTTTCGGCAGATGCGCAAGTTAAGATAACCGTTTCGTTTCGTGACAAATGGTCAAGAAGCGTAAGCCGTCTTACTGAACTCGTATACCGAATCAAGGTGTTTTTGTCAAGAGTGGCGTATCGTGGGCAGAGGCAAGGGCAACCGCGTAGTTTCTGTACCAATGCGATGTTAAAAGACGGGTGCTCCGTCCGGTGGGCTCGTATCTTCGGCAAAAGCACGGGCCACGGTGTTCACGTTGTCGCGTGCCGAATCGATAATTTAGGACGCGTACAATGCAGTTGAGTGAGATAGTTTTTGCTAGAGGCACGATTCAAGGTGCCAGCGTCATTTTGTACTTTCAATATAAGGGAGGACGCGCATGAACTCATGGGAGACGTAGGGTCTCGTATTTTACGATGATTTGGGTATGCGTGACTTCGATCACCGATTGCCTTTCAAAGGGAGGGGCATCCCAAGCGTGTATGTATGCTTTGGTGCTCTCTTGTCCTGGCGTTGGGTCAACCATGAATCCGGCCGCAGATTTGGTACCAATATGACAGGCATGGAAAGTATGTATTTCATGGTCAGAGCTGCTCGATGGCGTGCAGTTTGTATCGACTGCATTCTCGGGCAGTATGTGTTCCCGTGTTACCACGCATACACGAGATTTATTGTTCGAGGCGTTTTTGTGGCTTGCACTGGGTGCGTCATTTTTCTTTCATTACGCGGGCGGTAGAGATGCTGGCCGAACCGCGTACACGTATACACGATGTTTATTATTTAAGGCGGGGGACGTGTCCTTTTTTTTTTCGGGGAGAAATGCAGTTGGAAGGGGGGCAGTGGTCGACGGCGGATCGAGTTGAAGTGCTGGGTGCGTCATTTTTCTTTCATTACGCGGGCGGTAGAGATGCTGGCCGAACCGCGTACACGTATACACGATATTTAATATTGAAGGCGAGGGGACGTGTCCTTTTCTTTTCGGGGAGAAATACAGTTGGAAGGGGGGCAGTGGTCGACGGCGGATCGAGTTTAAGTGCCGTTTCGAGGGTCGAAAGGCGACCAGTTGCGCAAGGGCTCAATGCTAACTCGAGCCAGAAAAGGTCCGCCACGATCAGTAGGCGCTGGGGGGGGCGCCGTTGATTTATTGGTTGAGTTATTGTCGTGTTACCTTCTCCTTCCCCCGTCGGCACCGTTAGTGGCGTTTGGTTGTGGCAATGGCGTGTGGTCGATGTGGACGCAAGCGCAGGCCACGAAGGCGCTGCGACAGGTGGTGTCAGTGGCGGGAGTGAAAGCAGAGGAGTATGCGTTACACTCCCTGAGGATTGGGGGCGCCACGCACCTGTCGGCAGGGGGCGCTGATCCCGAGGTGTTGAAGCGCGAGGGCCGATGGGCGTCGGGGGCGTAGGAGGGGTACGTACGAAATCAGGGGAGAGATGCGCAGTGGGTGTCCGGCGTGATGGCAGATAGAAGTGAAGGTTGCCAGAAGCAGCCGGGGCAAGGGACCAAATGGGGTGAAGTATGAACGTTACCGAAGGTTGAGGGGGGGTCAGAGAGGAAATAAGAGCATACGTACACCAAGTCAACTACCGTCGTGAGTGGGAGGCCGGCGAATATGGAGTTTTACGCCGGGTGGGGTGGTAGCTGACTTGCGTGTGTACGGATGCTGGAACGGGGCTGTTTGGAGGTCAGCCCCGGGGTTTTCCCTGCCCCCCCCTCTTCGAGTGAGGGGTGGCAAATAATTCATTGACACAATTCGAAAGCAACGTACAAATCATAAAATTTCCAAGGGGAGCACAGCGAGGCGGGAGAATATGAGTTTTGTACGTACGGAAGACTTGGCCAATAATATCTTGAATGTAGGTCCTGTAGTGGTCCATACGTGCATTGGGCAAAATGGCCACGTACATAAGACAGTAGCAGTATCAAAAGAATACCTCCCTGAGATAGTCGGGGGTTGCGCTGACGTGCAGACATCAAGCAAAGGGCTTCCAAGCCGTCAAGCCAACAGTGTGGGGAGGTGTTCAGGAGAGTGTTCTTTTTCCCACCCACCCGCCCGTGCTTTTGAGGGAGTCAGTGGGAGGGGGAAGGCCTACTAGCAGCAATTCGTTACTTGGCATAATTCGGGTGCATTTAACGGAAGCGTTTTGCTGTGAGCGTGCCACGGGATCTGCAGTATGGAGCAGACGTGGGGTTGCGGACTGTGCGAAGGGTAGGTCGACCGGTGCATGATGTCGCATGAGCGTGGTCGAAGGGGGTGTTACAGGCTGCGATGAGTACGACGGAAGGCCGAGTGTGGTGCCGGGGGTCGTGCGCGGACGTCGCGATTAGTACGACTGAAGGTCGAGTGTGGTGCCGGGAGTCGTGCGCGGACATCGAGGTTTCGATTAGTACGACTGAAGGCCGAGTGTGGTGCCAGGGGTCGTGCGCGGACATCGAGGTTTCGATTAGTACGACTGAAGGCCGAGTGTGGTGCCAAGGGTCGTGCGAGGACATCGAACAGAAGGGTAACACGGGCTCGAACGGGCACAGTCCAAAACCTAGTAGGGTCAGGAGCATCCAATAATGGAAGGGATACGGTTACGTCAGTTGGCGAGTGTCATGCTGGTATGAGTATTACGGCTGAATGTGGTTGGTTGGGGAGCGTGCCTTCGAATTGAATGCAGTAGGTTGAGCCCAGGCATGACGGGTGCGGTGTGTGACGTGTATTATCCCCTTGAGTGAGTGTGGCAAGTGGAATGAACTTCCGGGAGATTGAAGCCGGCGATTGTATTGAAGAATAATTGCCGGATGGGAGGCCGGCGAATATGGAGTTTAACGCCGGGTGGAGTAGTAGCTGACTTGCGTGTCTACGAATGCTGGAACGGGGCTGTTTGGAGGTCAGCCGCGGGGTTTTCCCTGCCCCCCCCTCTTCGAGCCAGGGGTGGCAAATAATTCATTGACACAATTCGAAAGCAAAGTGCAAAGACTTTATTTTTTGCAAATCGAATCGAATCGATTCGAATCGATTTGAATCGATTGGAGTTTATCCAAAATGCATGGCATGTTCCCACTGGGTGAAGGTCCCCGAGGCGATCCGTCGCTGTTTAAGCTGTTCTCGACAACCACCAACGAGGCGATAAATCGTTAACCTCAAGGAGTGGCGACCGGAGCAATAGCCGCGCCCACGGCTACAGACCATAGCACAACGTGGCCCGGAGGTGGCTCCTCAAAACAAATCATGGCGATTGCAAGCCTCATTTTCCCACCAGCTCGATCGGCCAAGCCCGACGAGAACCAAGCGATCGACCCAAAACACGGAGGAAAACTCAATAGTTCGATAACTACATCGCTGTCGCTGTCCTGTGTGTGGCGTGTTCGTGATGCCTCTTCAGTTTGACAGTTACATGCTGATTCGGGATTTCATCAGTGGAGGATTATGTTGATCTTGACGACTGGGTACATATGTGGTGGCGCACTCCGTCACTTCCTGCTGTCCCTACCCTCATGGGAGAAGATATTAAACGACTTGAATCATCAGACTATAGATTGTCTCTGGGTGTTTTGACTACCTTGCTTGGAGCTGACGAACACTGTACAGTGTTGGTACCAACGCAGCCTCATCATGGGAGATGAACTAGATGATCTCAGGGCCGAAGTATCGGAGCAGGGCCTCGCTCTCAAAGGTCTACAACAAGCATCCGAAGACGCAGAGGAGCGTCAAAAGTCGTCCCATGCTGAACTGCTTGAGATGATGGCTACTCTGTTGAAAACCAGCCGAGAAAACGAGGCACAGCAGAAGTCCGGTGGGCAGCAGAGGCCACTTACCGCAGATACGGCCGGGAGGATGCTGTGTCGCCATCGTTGGAGCGCTCCAACGATGGCACCGGGAGCAGGAAGGAGGAACGTGGTGGTGGTGCTGCGGAAGCTGACTCTACTGGAGGTCAGGTTGGCGGAATAAGGAGAGATTGGGGTTTCGGCCCCACAGGTGAGCTCTCGAACACTGCTGCCGCGGAAGGTTTTCGCACGAGTAGTCAGTCATTTATGGGTCAACCCAAGATGGCCATTCCTATCCTGAAGGGCAGAGAGAATGCCGACATCTTCTCGAAGCAGATGAGAGTCTACGCAAAGCTGCATTGATTCGAAACCGTCTTTGAGAGTGACCCGTACGTTGAGGTTGGAGCAGATGGCAATGACAAGGAAGCACTCATGGCTCAGAGAGTATCGGCCGCGATGTACGAGAAACAGCTGATGGCGTGGGTTTTTCTTTCTCAGGCCTCACAGTCCAATGTGGACAAAGCGACTTTTCACCGCAACACGTCTCGCAGAAAATGTTGGGAATTGGTGCAGGATTGGGAATTGGTGCAGGATTGGTATGACACGAAGACCAATGCCCAAAAGGGGTTGTGCATGCGACAACTCTACAATTTCAAGATCGGGGCGGAGGATGACCCGGTAGAGAAGTTGTTTGAGATGGAGGAAATGCATGTGAAACTGAGCAACGCAGGAATGAGTGCGGACAGTAACACTCTGTATGCGTGTTTTGTTTCCGCCTTGCCTGCTGCCGAGTACTCGCTTGAGATTCGAGACTTGAACCTCAAGCAGGTTTACGATCGGAAGGAGATTATCAATCTGGTACGCAGCAAGTACGAGACCCTTCTCCCATATTTTGGCAAGTCGAAAGGCTCGTCAAAATCGCACGCGCTCGTGGGAAAAGGAGGGGGTGGTCTCGGTGGGAAGGGCGGAAAGGCACATGGGGGTCGGGAAAGGTCGGGGAAAGGCAAGGAGGGCGACGGCAACACCAGTTCAAAAGGTGGAGCCGGGAGTCTGAAGGTTCTAAAGGGGAGGTATTTCCGATGCAAGACTGCAGGCCACTACAGCGACAATTGCACCGCAAAGCTCTGCGAAATATGTGGTGGGAGAGGACATGAGAGCAGCGAGTGCGCATCGCCGGCGGGCATGGACGGATCGCCGGATGAGGCCATACTTGCGGTGGTGGGGGATCCCGGAGATGATGCCGTGGAGACGACGTCGTTTTAGGGGTACAGCAGCCAAAGCCCCGCGATGGGAGTGTAATCGTGGGCACTCTTGCCGCATGTAGCGAAAGGGGGATTTTAAGTCACACGGTGTGGCTGTGTGCACTCCACGACAGCAGTATCAGCATCAACAGCAGCTGCTGCAGGTGGTCGGGGAGTAAGCAGACGTGCGGGTAATCGGAAACGAGGGAAAGCATGTCTGCACATTTCGCGAAAAGTCACACGGCCGCCAGCCTTGTGCACCCTACCGGGGGGGTTGTTTGGTGGGACAAGTCGCGCGGCATAATACCCGCGTGCATTCTGCTGCCGGAAAATCAGCGGTGGCAGGAACCGGACTTGGGGTAATCGTGGGCTGTTTGCAGCAGTACCAATATAACGATGGGGTTTCGTCCGGGTGGCAATCGAGCGGCATGGTCGCACGCACTCCATGATAAGCAGCAGCAACAGCAGCAGCGGGAGAAATCCCGGAGAGAGCAGATCTGGGTGTTTCGTCGGCTGGATATTCCGGCAACTTCGCGGGGCGTGGGGGGCAGGTCTGGTCATCATGGTGGGGTTTTCGTAGGAGTTCATGATTAAATTGTTTTTACGATGGATACAGCTGTTGATTGAAATTATGTTTTTGGTCGAACTAACTGCTTTATCATATAAGATTTGTTCTGGATGGTATATGTGATACGTAGCCTGTCTCGCCTGGTAGTTTTGAAGTGTATTTCCATGTTCAAATCAAACAGTCTTTGTAAATCCGAAAAACTTGTAGTGTTTTGTTGGTATAGACAGGACCAGAAGGGGACTGGTGGAAACTATATATATTTCGAACAGGTTTGGAGAAATAAGGGTACGTACGTATAACTGCACCTTAGGAGGTGTACTCGTACGTATTGCTGATATGTGGTATTGGTGACAATATATTTTTTATTGAATTTTGCGGGTATCTTTTGTTTTGTGTTTTGGCTGTTTATTGCTGATAAAATGAAGGAGGGTAAGCTTATTCATGATTGATTATACTACTAACAGTATCATTTTTGCGAAAAGTTTTGTTCGCAAGGGAGAAAAATGGAACGTAAGATTTGTTTGCGAATGATCGAATAGTTTTCGTAGCTGGGAGGGCTTAGCATATTCGTATTGAAAGTGGCAGCATTCTTTTGTTTCTTTGTTCGATTATTAGGAGCTAGCGATCAAATGCCAAAGGGAGAGTAATATATATATATATTTTGGTGTTTCGTAAGCGACTAGTATTTCGGATAACTTTAGCGCCAGATAAATTCTATGTTTCAGCCATGCAAAAACGTACGTATGCTTTCTCGCTTTACCGTTACGATCTGCGAGTCTATGACGGGACTTGGGGGCAAAAGGAGCCTTTTGTCCGGGGGAACGGGGTTCCTCGCGATCTCTGGCATTGTACTTTTTGCCTTAGTCTTTTATCATATTGGCTCGGCTATTGTAATCTCGTTTACAATTGCAATAGTTTTTATGTGGGAGTGGATGAGAGGTTTTTGTTCACACGGGTGGGTTTCCTCTTGTTGTTTTTGTGATTGGTTCAGGTCAAGGAGTTGTGTATCATTGTCTTGTTTTGTCACTGTTACGTAAAGCGTCAGGGAGGGTGTTCGTGATGCCTCTTCAGTTTGACAGTTGCATGCCGATTCGGGATTTCATCAGTGGAGGATTATGTGGATCTTGACGACTGGGTACATATGTGGTGACGCACTCCGTCACTTCCTGCTGTTCCTACCCTCATGAGAGAAGATAGTAAACGACTTGAATCATCAGACCATCGATTGTCTCTGGGTGTTTTGACTACCTTGCTTGGAGCTGACGAACATGGCGTTTGAAGGCTTCCTTCGTCCACCCAAGCGAAGCTGAGAGTAACAGCTCCCTAGGCTGGGCCTTAAAAACAAAAGAGAGGCTGTAGACGGCGTGCACGTGACGATGCACGCCGTCGTTCTCAGTGTCTCTCCTCGGTACTTGTCCGCCGGGAGTCCTGTGGGATGTCGCGTTTTTCCGATCTCAATCACATTTCGAGAACATACGGAACATACGTGAGTTCACCCGAAAGGATGCAAAGCCGTATTTTCACTTCAAATCGGAAAACAATCGATTCGATTCATAAAACAACAAATAGATTTGGAATCGATTCGATTTGAAACTTGTCTTAGTTAATTCGCACTCTAAGGCCGTTTCCTATGCGGTTCGATTTGTGAGCTTCAGATTATGGTCCGATCGATTTTTCAGCGACCTAGTTCGAAAATCGAAACAGTCTTCTTATGCGAGAACACATGGATTTGTTGTACGTGCAGATATTTGAGCAAACGGCGAGACCAACTGCTGTTGTTGTTGTTGTGGTGTGGCGCCGCGAGGAGACGCGTCGAGTACGCTGTACTGGGCGTAAAACCCAAGCGTCCGAAGCAACACTGGCTGACTCTGGTCTGGCGGCGACGCGCCGAGTGCGCTCGAGTCGACCTGTCTTGGTATCTTGTATTTTGACACACGAAGCATCCAAGCGTTGACTGACTGTACTGCTGTTGCTGCTGCTGCTGCTGCTGCTGCTGTAACGTTTACGAGTACGGAGAGGCGCGCGCCGAATGGGCTTCCCTTCGTCTCTACGCCCAAGCCCGCGCCAGCCGTCTGTAGTTTGACGACGGGGAGACGCACTGATGGCCGGCTGCGCGTCGGGCGCGAAGCAACGTCGCTGTGTCACCATCCAACTCATCGATCGTGCTGCTGCTGCTTCTGCTGCAGCAGCTGCTTCCTTGCTTCGTGGATAACATCTTGAATTTAGAGACCATGCCATTTTTCGATTTGAAAATCTGATAACCCAAGTCGTCGGGTTTTGGGCCAAAATCCGACGATTTGGGCCATCGGATTCTCAAATCGAACAAATTCCGGTCAGATTTTGCACAATCGGACTGCATAGGACGGTGCTTTTGGTTTTGAGATCGAAAAGTACAAATCTCGAGCTCGAAATCGAACCGCATAGGAAACGGCCTAAGGCTAATTCTTATGCAGTCGGAAAAGTTGGATCGAAAAAGCCGGTTTCCGATCCACTCTTTATTCAACGGGGTGTGTGGTATGGTGTCCTTTGGGGCTAAAGAATGGCTGATTCCCAGTGACTTTAGGAGCTGGGTTATGTCAGGCAAATGAAACTTTTTCCTATCATCCCCCCGTTTTTCCTACTTTATCCAAGTAACTTATTTCGGCTCTGAAGCCTGTCCCCCCCCTGACCAGCCCGTTGTAGCCAGTTGTGCACTTACACCAGTACATTTTTTGCGTATCTTGTTTATTACTGACGGTTTTCAAGATCCGAACCTTCCCGAGCGGCCTTAAAACTGCTCTATTCAGACCTTTATCGCCCAGTTGTGTACTGAAAATCAGACATTTTATGAGGATCATTTGGTTCTCCAACGACGTGCAAGATCTGAACCTTCCACGAGCACCCGCTGTCCACTGCAGGAAATATCCGACACCTGAGCTGCTTGCATCAGCAGCACCCCACATGCACATGCGTACAGGTGCCCTGTTGTTGTGCCCGCTGTTGTTGCAAGCAATTCGCAATAATCGATTCGCTGTGAGCTGCTGCTGCTGCTGCTACTGCCGCTGCTGTGAGGACGAGTGTGTGCCCGTGTCTTTTGTCTTGTCACGAACACCTGCTGTGACCGTTGTCCACATACATACATAGCAGAAGTCCGGTGGGGAGCAGAGGCCACCTACCGAAGATACAGCAGGGAGGGATGCTGTGTCGCCATCGTTGGAGCGCTCCGACGATGGCACCGGGAGCAGGAAGGAGGAACGTGGCGGTGGTGCTGTGGAAGCTGACTCCACTGGAGGTCAGCTTGGCGGAAGAGGGAGAGATTGGGGTTTTGGCCCCACAGGTGAGCCCTCGAACACTGCTGCTGCGGAAGGTCTTCGCACGAGTAGTCAGTCATTTTTGGGTCAACCCAAGATGGCAATCCCTGTCTTGAAGGGGAAAGAAAGTGCCGACATGTTCTCGAAGCAGATGAAAGTCTACGCAAAGCTGCATAGATTCGAAACCGTCTTTGAGAGTGACCCGTACGTTGAGGTTGGAGCAGATGGCAATGACAAGGAAACACTCATGGCTCAGGGAGTATCGGCCGCGATGTACGAGAAACAGCTGATGGCGTGGGTTTTTCTTTCTCAAGCCTTACAGTCCAATGTGGACAAAGCGACTTTTCACCGCAGCACGTCTCCCAGAAAATGTTGGGAATTGGTGCAGGATTGGTACGACACTAAGACTAATGCTCAAAAGGGGTTGTGTATGCGACAACTCTACAATTTCAAGATCGGAGCGGAGGATGACCCGGTTGAGAAGTTGTTTGAGATGGAGGACTTGCATGTGAAACTCAACAACGCAGGAATGAGTGTGGACAGTAACACTATGTACGCATGTTTTGTTTCCGCCCTGCCTGCTGCCGAGTACTCGCTTGAGATTCGAGACTTGAACCTCAAGCAGGTTTACGATCGGAAGGAGATTATCAATTTGGTACGCAGCAGATACGAGACCCTTCTCCCATCTTTTGGAAAGTCGAAAGGCTCGTCAAAATCGCACGCACTCGTGGGAAAAGGAGGAGGTGGTTTCGGTGGGAAGAGTGGAAAGGCGCATGGGGGTCGGGATAGGACGGGGAAAGGCAAGGAGGGCGACGGCAACACCAGTTCAAAAGGTGGAGCCGGGAGCGCGAAGGTTCTTAAAGGGAGATGTTTCCGCTGCAAAGCTGCAGCCACTACAGCGACAATTGCACCGCAAAGCTCTGCGAAAGATGTGGTGGGAGAGGACATGAGAGCAGCAAGTGCGCATCGCCGGCGGACATGGACGAATCGCCGGATGAGGCCATACTTGCGGTGGTGGGGGATCCCGGAGATGATGCCGTGGAGACGACGTCGTTTTAGGGGTACAGCAGCCAAAGCCCCGCGATGGGAGTGTAATCGTGGGCACCCTCGCCGCATGTAGCGAAAGGGGGACTTTAAGTCGCACGGCGTGGCTGTGTGCACTCCACGACAGCAGTAGCAGCATCAACAGCAGCTGCTGCAGGAGGTCGGGGAGTAAGCAGACGTGCGGGTAATCGGAAACGAGGGAAAGCATGTCTGCAGATACCGCGAAAAGCCACACGGCCGCCAGCCGTGTGCATCCTACCTGGGGGGTTGTTTGGTGGGGCAAGTCGCGCGGCATAACAGCCGCGTGCATTCTGCTGCCGGAAAATCAGCGGTGGCAGGAACCGGACGTGGGGTAATCGGGGGCTGTCTGCAGCAGTACCAATATAACGATGGGGTTTCGTCCGGGTGGCAATCGAGCGGCATGGTCGCACGCACTCCATGATAAGCAGCAGCAACAGCAGCAGCGGGAGAAATCACAAAGAGAACAGATCTGGGTGTTTCGTCTGCTGGATATTCCGGCAACTTCGCGGGGCGTGGGGGGGCAGGTCTGGTCATCATGTGGTGGGGTTTTCGTAGGAATGAATGATGAATTTGTTTTTACGATGGGTACACCAGGTCCTGTTGATCGAAATTATTGTTTTGGTCGAAGTAAGTGAGTTATCATGTAAGATTCGTTCTGGATGGTATGTGTGGTACGTAGCCTTTTTCGCCTGGTAGTTTTGAAGTGTATTTTCATGTTCAAATCAAACAGTCTTTGTAAATCCGAAAAACTTGTAGTGTTTTGTTGGTAGAGACAGGACCAGAAGGGAACTGGTAGACATGATACATTTTTCGAACGTGTTTGGAGAAATACGCGTACGTACGTATAGATGCGCCTTGGGAGGTGTATTGCTGATATATGGTATTGGTGGTAACAATTGATTTTATTGAATTTTGCGGGTATCTTTTGTTTAATTTTGGCTGTTTATTGCTGATAAAATGAAGGAGGGTAAGCTTATTCATGATTGGTTATATCATACTACTAACAGTATCATTTTTGCGAATAATTTTGTTTGCAAGGGAGAAAAATGGAACGTGAGATTTGTTTGCGAATGATCGAATAATTTTCGTAGCTGGGAGGGCTTAGAATATTCGTATCAAAAATGGCAGCATTTTATTGTTTCTTTGTTCGATCATTAGGAGCTAGCGAGCAAAAGCCAAAAGGGGGAGTAATCTTTTCGTTTTTTTTTTGGTGTTTCGTAAGCGACTATTTTTTCGGATAACTTTAGCGCCAGATAAATTCTATGTTTCAGTCATGCAAAAAGGACGTATGCTATCTCGCTTTACCGTTACGATCTGAGAATTTATGACGGGAGTAGGGGGCAAAAGGAAACTTTTGTCCGGGGGAACGGGGTTCCTCGCGATCTCTGGCATTTTACTTTTCGCCTTAGTATTTTATCATGTTGGCGCGGCTATTGTAATCTCGTCTACAATTGCAATGGTTTTTATGTGGGAGTGGATGAGAGGTTTTTGCTCACACGGGTGGGTTTCCTCTTGTTGTTTTTGTAATTGGTTCAGGTCAAGGAGTTGTGTATTATTGTCCTGTTTTGTCACTGTTACGTAAAGAGCCAGGGAGGGTGTTCGTGATGCCTCTTCAGTTTGACAGTTACATGACGTTTCGGGATTTTATGTGTTGAGGATTATGTGGATCTTAACGACTGGGTTCATATGTGATGACACACTCAATCACTTCATGCTGTCCCTACCCTGGAGGGAGAAGATAATAAACGACTTGAATCATCAAACCATCGATTGTCTCTGGGTGTTTTGACTATCTTGCTTGGAGCTGACGAACAAAGTCACGGGACGCGAATGAGCCACCGTGACTGTTGAAGGTGTTGTGGGACATTGCATGATACGCAGACATATTAAATAATAGCGTCCAAGAGAAATGTAAAAACGTTATACATGATGCACAGGGATCCATCTGGAACATTTCCGGGGATGCCCAGGGGATACCCGGATAACAGCCCCTGTTTTTCGTTCGTTTTTTTTCCGAGTGTTGGTGCGTGATTGAACTGAACCAAGTGTATAATTGTTAACATAAAAAAACAAAATGAGCAAAAAAACACACACACCAACAATCTACAATCGACGTATGAATACGCTGATCGGACTCTTATATTTTTATCTTTTATCTTTGAAATATTTGTTACGTATTATTTACTATTTATGATCCTTATTAATAATTAATACATTGTTACATTAATACGTATGTAACCTGGTAGACAAAATTGTAATTTTATTTTGAATTTTGATTTCTTAGTTTTATTTTATTGATGTATTTTTGTATTTTTAATTTTCAATATTTTTCAATATTTTTTATTATTTATATATTTTATATGGGACTCTTGGTGCCAATATATTATACCGGGTTTAATATAACTTGATACATATTGTTTAATATAACATTTACAATATTACAAATTATAATTCCATAGTTTCATGTCATTTCAGACCTCGAACTGCTGTACGTAAGAATATATATATCAAGGGGGCTTCGCCGCCGGCCCAGGCCGTCGGCGAAGCGAAGGAGGAATAAGGCCCGCAATACATCAGGTAGTTTACGATGCCAAGGGGCCGAGAGGCTAAGGCTCCAGTTTACGATGCCAAGGGACCGTTGAAGAGACCCAGTTTGTATTGTTGATTCCTGACGTAATGAATGATGCAAAAAAGGCCCATAACATCAAAAGAAGTCCCGTTAAAATATTGTCGATTATTGATCCCTGACGCAATAAATGAGCCCCAATCAAAGGCGCACTCTCCAGCAAGAAAACACACAAAGCATCGCAATGAGGCAAGCAAAGCCAAACCATGGAATAAAATCGACGGACTCTAAAATATGGTATACCCAAGCCACTTTCCCACAACGCACGACAGACAACTAAAGGAGTGACGCGAAAGAAGCCCAACCCATCCATGTAAAAAAGCACAAAACATCAAAATATAGGGTGTTTTTCCGTGCAACACCATGCAACACCATGCAACACACGCTAGACCAACGCCACATCCATCTACGCTCTCGTGTCCGGCAATGGTGCCCAAGAAGCCAAAGCCATGAAAAATCCACGAATGCCACGAATGGAATATTCCACTCAACCGCTACTACCAAATAAAACGAAAACGATTTCCCGTGCTGCACACGATAGTCAACCGCTTAACAAATCGGGAAATCGACAAAACAATTAAAATATAAAAAGCGTTTTCCCGTGCAACACACGCCGGACAACCGCCACGAACAGAATATTGTAATGGTATGGGCTAGGAAGGCCGGTAATTACCTCTGCATAGGTAATTGGTCCGTTTTCGTATAACTTGGATGGCATTCGTATTCGGTATTCGGGGTATTTATAATATCTGTGGGCCATACTTGAAGCCCGGGGATTAATATAAGCTGCTTCTCTTCTACGCTTGACTCTACGGAAAGTGAGTAACACCAAGGATGCTTAATAGACAAACCTGCAAGGGGATACTCTGTGTTTCACCCAGTCTTATCACAATATACCACCCCACCGCAATACCGTCGGATAAAA
>MEHQ01002923.1:0-15840 GCA_008828725.1 Saccharina japonica | reverse complement strand
ACACAACATGCGTGGCAGGTGCGCTGTTGTTGTGCCCGCTGTTGTTGACAGCCTGTTGTCACGACGCAGCAAGCAAGTCTCAAGAATCGAGTCGCTGTGAGCTGCTGCTGCTGCTGCTGTGCTAAACTTGCTGTTGATGTGACAGCCTGTTATCACGACGGTCGCAAGGATCGATTCGCTGTCTGTGCAGAGGTGCAGCAGCTGCGGCTGTGGAATATTGCCGCTATTATTCTATGAGCACACCG
This sequence comes from Saccharina japonica, assembly GCA_008828725.1. Lineage (NCBI taxonomy): Eukaryota > Phaeophyceae > Laminariales > Laminariaceae > Saccharina > Saccharina japonica. Next base: position 15,595 of record MEHQ01002923.1, on the reverse strand, counting down.
TCACCCTTCCACGAACACCTGCTGCTGTGCCCGCTCTTGACAACAACAACAAGCTGTTACCACGACGCAAGCCAGCCATCGCGACGCAAGCCAGCCGTGAGGATCGATTCGCTGTGCGAGCTGCTGTGCGGTATCGTCGCTGTTATCACTACGCAACAGCAAGCAGGTCACAAAGATTGATTCGCTGTGCAGAGCCGCTGCAGCTGCTGCTGCCGCCGCTGTGAAAAAAAAAATAGTCACCTTTTCTACCAAGTATAATAATATTGCACAACGAGCTCCTGCTGCTGCTGTGCAGTATCGTCGCCGTTATAACGACGCTTTACAACCTACTGTTATCACGATGCAAGCCAGCCACATCGCGACACAAGCCAGCCGTGCGGATCGATTCGCTGTGCGAGCTGCTGTGCGGTCTCGTCGCTCTTATTATCACTACGCAAGCAGGTCGCAAAGATCGATTCGCTGTGCAGAGTCGCTGCTGCTGCTGCTGCTGCTGCTGCTGCTGCTTGCCTGCTTTGCTTGCTGCTGCTGCTGCTGCTGCTGCTGCTGTGAAATAACATATCGTAACTTCTTCTATGCTATGAGCACAACAACGAGCGTTGTCCCCGTTCTTTGCTTGCTTGCGTGTGTGAGCAGATCTTTGTTTTCTGGGGGGAGGTTTAACGCTTCCTTTCTGGGCATTATCCAAAAATAGGTATACCTGCGCAATTTGAGCCATTTATAGGTACACTACCTAATGTACACGGCACAAACGGCTTCCTGGCCCGCCTGATATTGGGATTGCGCTGCATTGTACCTACAAATGGCTCAAAGTGTGTAAGTGCACCTATTTTCTTGGCTACCTGTTTTACGTATCAACTATTATTGGCTTCAATTTTACCTATAAATGGCTCGAACGATCAGCTTTTGGCAACTGAAATATCGACAGACGGCCACACCAGATGCCGGGGGTGCCAACCAGCCGACCGTAATACCTGTCAACCAGATGTTATATTATTAGTCGTTTGGGCCAAATGCCTTTAATGGGTGTGATCGTGATGCAGAGAAACAGCAATAACAATTGTTTTTTTTTTTTTATTATTTGCGCTTCCGGACAATGTGGCAGGGTATTATTCATTCAGAATTGAAAAAAAGCTGGGACAACACTTCGTCAAATACCACCCACTCTTCAATTCAACCAAAACTCTCTCCTCCTCTGGTGTACTTTCTTATATTACGGGGAATACGCAAACCCTTAACACAATTTATTGTACTCTGCTATATACTATTCGCCGTGCTTCTTACTCCGCATTCTAGGTGTTTCCCCATTGCCATTATGGCTGGGGAAAATACGATACATATACTGTAGTGCAGTATATAGTAGGAGAAACTTTGGTACATACAAGGGGCTTCGCCGGCGGCCTGGACGGCCGAGTAGCCGAGAATAGGCGCACCTACGCCCTTTGAGACAGTTGTAGGTACAAAATGGAGCGCAGGCCCAATATCAGGCGGGCCAGGAGGACGTTTCCGGTGTACATTACGCAGTGTACCTATAAATGGATCAAAGTGCGTAGGTATACCTATTTTATCTAGTGCCCTTTATTTCATTTTGTTTGTGTTTTTTTGCCGTTGTGTCAGTGTTTTCTGCTGTACCCTATTGTGCGCGTTCGACCCCATCTTCTTTAGATAGGTCGCGTTCTTTCTCGCAGGGTTAGGGTTTATTTGTGGGCAAAATTTTTGGATAGAGCGCGTTCTTTCTCGCATTGTTAGATTTTTTGTGTGGGCGTATTCGCGCACGGTGGGGGGGGGGGGGTTATGCGCGAGTTGCGTGCGTTTTCCCTTACGAGTTGGTGGTGTTGTGATGCAGCGTAGTTTCCTCCTCTGTTTGGCGCGTTTGCTCCATGCACTTGATCGGGGGGGGGCGGTTCGGGGACTCGTGTGCGCGTCTGGCTTTTCTCCTCCCAACGCCCGTGTCTTCACCGTGTTTTCCTGTTTGTTTTCCGCGTGGGGTCCCCCGTCTTCACCTGGGCACCGACTTCCGGTTGTGCTTCTGCCGTTGATTCGTTGTTTTTGTTATTTGTATCTTTGCCATCCGACAATGTGCAGCATGATCTTCAGCGTTGATCACTCATAAAATTTCCAAAAAAAGCAGAAAACAACGGAAACCAAGGAAACCTATGCGTACAGTCTAACACCCTTCTATGTCTGCTTCCCGCCAAGATTTATCCACAATGCTCCATTTATTGTCCTTCCTCCCTCCTTCTTCCCAATAAGCACTCTTTACGTTCAATTCTTAAGTCCTAAGACGCAATTCCAAGCTCCGTCCCCACGCCATCGGTGTGGGTCTGTCATCCCCCCTCCCCTGCTCCTCCTCGCTTCCTGGCGGCCCCTGAGCTGAACTTTGAAGCGTGAAACCTCCTGGAAATGACGACCTGTGTGGTCACCGAGACGATCTGCAACAGGGGTTCTTTCACCACCACTTTCCTAGCCATCGACCCACCGTCCCTCCCTCCCACTACACTAGTAGCCAGCTGGTCGATGAAAGTGCTGCCTTCTACCCCGAGACGCCCAAAGCTTTCCACCGCTGAAGTGGTAAGTTTGTGACTCCGTTCGTCGAAGGACACGTGTCCCGGACGAGCGTAGTGTTGGCGCTTGCGCGCCTCGGAGGTAGAGGCAGCTGATTTTTTTTTGGTGTTTCGTAAGCGACTATTATTTCGGATAACTTTAGCGCCAGATAAATTCTATGTTTCAGCCATGCAAAAAGGACGTATGCTATCTCGCTTTACCGTTACGATCTGATAATTTATGACGGGAGTAGGGGGCAAAAGGAAACTTTTGTCCGGGGGAACGGGGTTCCTCGCGATCTCTGGCATTATACTTTTCGCCTTAGTATTTTATCATGTTGGCGCGGCTATTGCAATCTCGTCTACAATTGCAATGGTTTTTATGTGGGAGTGGATGAGAGGTTTTTGCTCACACGGGTGGGTTTCCTCTTGTTGTTTTTGTAATTGGTTCAGGTCAAGGAGTTGTGTATTATTGTCCTGTTTTGTCACTGTTACGTAAAGAGCCAGGGAGGGTGTTCGTGATGCCTCTTCAGTTTGACAGTTACATGACGTTTCGGGATTTTATGTGTTGAGGATTATGTGGATCTTAACGACTGGGTTCATATGTGATGACACACTCAATCACTTCATGCTGTCCCTACCCTGGAGGGAGAAGATAATAAACGACTTGAATCATCAAACCATCGATTGTCTCTGAGTGTTTTGACTACCTTGCTTGGAGCTGACGAACACACCACGGATCATCTAGGATCATCAGACTGGACTACTGACCAGGGCTGCTTGTAACCGGGACTGCTGTTTCCTCAGAAAGACCACCAAACGTGAGTGAGTGAGTGAATACCAGTACAAGCTACTGCTGTCTCGATAGATTGAAGACTATACTCCTTTATACTACCTTTTGGTTGCCCAAGAGAACGAGTGGCCTACTACTACGAGTACGAGTACAACTACTGCTGCTGTACACGGCGACAACAAAAGTCTCAAGATCGACCTCGAACTACGTACGACAACCGCGTCCAATACAACTGCTGCTGCTACTGCTGCTGTAGTTAAAAGACTGTTGTACGAACATTACGACGGATAGTGGTGTTAAACCCTCAAGATCGACCTCGAGCTACGTACGACACGTCCAACACAACTGCCTCGACTACTGTTGTTGTAGTAGTTCAAGGATTGCTGTACGTATTCCACAACGGACTGTGGAACGGAAATCTCGGACGCCGAGCGACTCCTTCTGCACGACATTGCCAGCCTCGCGATAACAACTACTGCACGGCTGTAGATTGTTTGGGGCTCTGTTTTTGCGTGCTTAAAAATTCGTGACGGACTACGGATTAATAAGTCTCGGACGCCGAGCGACTTCACCAACCCCACGATAACAACTACTGCACGGCTGTAGATTGTTGAGGGCTCTGTTTTTGCGTGCTTAAAAATCCGTGACGGACTACGGATTAACAAGTCTCGGACACCGAGCAATACGACACCAACCCCACGACACCAACTGCACTGCTGTAGGTAGGGGGCTCTGTTGTGCGTATCTTAGATTTCACGACGGACTGTGAATCGTAAAGCCTCGGATTCCGAGCAGTACGACATCAACTCCACGCAAGTAACTGCTGCGCACTGCTCTAGTAGTTTGGAGCTCTGCTGTACGTATTCAAAACCGCGCATACAGCCCGAATTACTACCTGTAGTTCGGCTGCTGCTCGTAATCATCCGCGCCGGATAGCGGATAACTGACGAGACTTCTCTGCATCGAGTTCGACGAACTGAGCTGCTGTACGAGACATCCACGCCCAAGACGGTACTTTGGGCTGTACGTGGACACCGTCAAGTCAAAGCTGCGCCTACGCATCAAGATCGACTTCGAGTACGAAAAGCTGCCAAGACCGCTCTACTGCTGTGCAAGACCGTTCTACGCTCGAGAGTACGACTTCGAGTACGAAAAGCTGCCAAGATGGAGGACTTCAACAGCAACAACAGCAACGTCGCCAACCAATTTCAGGGGTCTCAAGATCTTCAGCGGTAGGGTGCCCTCGGAGTTCAAGGACTGGCGAAAACAAAACTGCTTGGTGCTTAGCATCAATCGCAGGGATGTATACGCCACTATGCAAGGGCAGCCCAGGCCGACCACGTCAACGGAGGGGTCAACAGGTAGATCTCTAGCGCAGCAACAGGAAGCGTATGACAGAGCGTCTCACGACCTCTACGCGATCCTTGTCATGGTGACGCAGAAACCGGCATCTCTCATCGTGCTCAAACACGAGGATGCAACCGGTACGAGCGGCGACGGGCGGAAGGCCTGGGAGGAGCTTCAAGAGAAGTACCTCAAGGTTACCGACGAGACAATCCGCGCCAAGACAGCAGAACTGGCAGCAACCGCCATGAAAGCCGGAGAAGACCCGGACGACTACTTCACCGAGGCGACAATCAAGCGCGCCGAAGTGGAGGCTATGGGCGAGCCCATGACTGACCGGCGGTTTAAGGATATCGTCGTTCAAGGGTTTTCGCCGGAGTACGAAAGCATCAAGTTAATGATGTATCGTGATCCGACCTTTGACCTCGCCCAGATCCAGACGACAATGCGTCATCTGTACCTTGACAACCTGTCCCGCAGCAATGAGGCGAAGGGTAGGATCGCTGGACATGGTATCGCCATGCCAGCGGAGTCAGTCATTTGCTACAACTGTGATGAGGTAGGACACATCTCGCGCAACTGCCCTATGCCCGCCAAGGGCAACACTGGAAGATACACCAAGCAGGGCAAGATGGGCAACAAGAAGAAACCTTCTGGAGCAAACGCTGGAATCAGAGGCGGCGACGGCGCTGAGTAAAAGTGGTGCTCCGTTCATAAGTCCACGACTCACAACGACGCCGACTGCTATAAGCAGGGAGCGCCCCGCCCACAGAAGGGCAGCGCTTTCAGCACTACTGTGCTTAGCGCCCACGCCTCCACTCCGGATGACGACAAGAAGCCGACGTTCAATCTCAACGACAATTTCAACGGTGGTTTCTTGTGGATGGCGTCTACTAAGGGACGGACATCTCTGCCCAAGAGCTGCGGAATCACGATGCTAGTGGACAGCGGTGCAACAGAACACCTTCTGGACGACGAGCTAATTCCCGGGTTGAAGGACCGGATGAAGGACTACACGCTGCTGGACGCACCGAAGACAATTGTGACTGCAGGCAAGAACGAGCTAAGAGGAACTGCAACCGGGATCCTCTACGGCACTATCGTCGACCAGACCGGCAAGAAACATCGAGTACGGTTTCCCAGCTTGATCGTATCAGGCCTGGGGCGTCACGTCTTCTCTTCCCCCGTAGCAATGACCCGGGGGGTCACCACCGTTCTCGAGGAAGGTAATCTTCACCTGCGGAAGGGTGAGGTCGTGGTGCCGTTACAACAACGCAAAGAGGACTTGGGTCTAATCTCATTCGAGGTGGAGATTACTGCTACGGACAGCGGAGCTTCACCGTCTGGGGTCGCCAAAGCGCTAACGCCTGGGGCCACTGGAGAATCTTCGCCTGGCGCCGCCGGAGCAGCATCGCCTGGGATCGACGTAGCATCATCGCCCGACATCACTGGTTTGTCATTACCGAGAGCGGGAGTAACCGGAGAGTCATCAGCAACAGCTGGAGTGTCTTCGCCAGGGGCTAGAGGACCCTCGTCAGGAGCTGGAGCGACATCGCCAAGAGTCACACCTGCAATTCCGCCCGGGGTCACGCGTTGCGTCTCGCCCGGGGTCGCATCTTCTACTTTGACTGGGGTCGCACCGAATGTACAGCATCACGTGGCCTCTAGTACGGCCAGTACGGTATCTGGTCCAACCGCCGAGGGTAGCTTCACCGAGGACGACTCCGAGGTAGCGTACGACGAGCTCACCCCTACCCCGTTGCTCAATCTCAGGGAGACAGCACCGCAGGTAAACCCCCTGGATCGGGCAAAACCACCGGATAGGTGCGGGAGTTTCGCCGACACCGACCGGGACCCATTTCGAGTCTCGAAGGAGGAAAACGTGGTGATCAAACACCAATATCCCCTTCACGGAACAGCATCGCCTGGGACCCTCGGAGCACAAGCACGTGAGGTCATTGGAGCATCAGTGGTGGGCATCACTGGATTGCCATCGCACTTCGGAGCATCAGCGCCTGGGACCACTGGATCGCCATCGCCTGAGCTTGCCGGAGTAACTGCATCTGAAATCGCTGGATCATCAACATCTTGGATTTTCTGAGCAACAGCTGGAGGAACAGCATTATATGGGGTCGCTGGATCATCGTCATCTAGGACCACCGGAGCGTCAGCTGCGTCATCATCGTCAGGGGTCATCGGATCGACAACATCCGCGTCACCTGGGGTCGCACAAGCTGCGCTTGAGCTACGCGCTCGACCCAAGCTCAACACCGAGACCGACAATGAGCTGAACGAGATTCACACGCTCACGTTCAGGGAAGAACAACCACGGGCTAACCCCGCGGCAGGTCCTCTGGACTTCGCACACGGTGACGGAGAACCAGTACTGACATCAACGGCCTTCGTGTACACTCGCAAGCCAACCTCGGGCTTCCTCCTCTTCCTGGACGGAGGGTCCATCAGAATCGGGGTCAAGACGCAGACACTGACTGCATAATCAACAGCGGAGGAGGATCGTTTGGTGGCAATCGGCTTTGAAGCGAACGAGACCATCAATCAGACGATTCACATCATGGACAGGCTCAGGATGCAGGACTGCAATCCTGCGTACACGCCAGGACACGCATCGGAGCTTCTGACAAGTTTCACGTCGTGATTATTTCGCGACTCCGGGACTTCGAGACGTATGGCAGGAGGACCCTCCATGTGGACGAGTATAACCGGGAAATCGGTATACACGAGGGGTGATGTCTCTCTACAATAGTATTCGCAGTCTGACAGCTGTATTAGCGCTGGCAGTGTCCCTTTGTTCCTTTGTTTGTGGGCGGCAGGAACATTGGGAGACCATTCGATTTTATGCTTGTTGCTAAATGAACGGAGTCACTGTTTTAGAATACTGCTAACATCTTCTATTCTTGGTTGATTAACTGACTGGAATGTTGTTTGCGTTTGATTCTAGTCCTGTAGGCTAGTAGGTAAACCTGTGTAAAACATGCAAGTTGTAAGGTGGGCAGAGGCATAGCAGACTGCTATAATGTAGTTTGATTCCCCATTTCTTGGTCACAAACTGATCGCTGGGGTATTCGCATCTTATTTGGTAGCGTACGTAAGCCACGGGTAGCGTATGTGCCAAGACTACACCCACATTGCCGCCGTTCATACACGGGGTCTGAATATGTGGTTCAATTGTTGCCTAGGTTAGAACATCTTCCCTGTAGCAGGACAAAATGTTGTGTAGGTCTTCGAGTTTAACGAGAATTCAAGTCAGTATCAGTTTGCTCAGGCAAGTAAGTAAGTTCGTTAAGGAATTATTTCATTCGGTGTCGAATAGCAAATTTGACGATGTCACCTCCATCGAGGGGTCCTGTTAGTGATAGGTACTTCGCTACAGCAGTAGCCAGTAGCCTACCGAGTCGCTGGTCGGTAACATAGTCGTCTATAACTCAGAGCGCAGTAGCGCGATCTATCCGCGTACGTACCACAACAGGATATACTTGATGTAAGAGTGGTATTGTTTGGTACTCAAAATACGCGTAAGAAGAACGCTCCAAGAAAATTCTCCTGGTAGTCGTTCGTCGGTTGTCGGCGCAAAATCAATAAGTAACGTTCATGATAACGCACTGAGAACGATCACGAGTACGCATGGCGAACAATCTCGAATACGCACCATCTGTGTCGATGCTGGGAACGCTGCTAAGTATCTATACTGGGAACGTTGATGTAGCTCGGGCAGTACAATGGCCCGGGATTAGCCGTAGGGCGTGCGTCTTGTTGAGAGCTGATCGATGGTGGCACCCCCATCCTCTCACTCTCCTTTTCTTCCTTCTCTTAATCGGCCTGAGAGCGCCATTTCTACATCATCTATATCTTTCTTCTGAGCGAAGCTTGCAAACGGACTTGCCTCACAGCAATCCAAGCGGTTACCTCTCGACTATCATCATAGTCGGCCGCATTCCAACATCAACAGGGCCAACTCTCGCAGGTAGGTCACGGCCAGGCCGTGCCGGGCCGACCGTGCCCGACCCGGTCCGTGATTCAAACCATGGGCAGAGGCCCGACACGGTCTGTGATATTCCAACCTCACGCGCCGTCGGCCAGGCCAGGTCCGCGCGAGGTGCCAATCTCGCTGACATGTCGTCTGCTCTGCCTGGCCCATGAGTTTTTCAGATCATTTTTGCTTTTTCTTCACGCTGTGTCTCCTCCTCCTCGAGGTTTCGAGGTCACAGCATGCTCGTTACCCCGCACCCAGCAGTGTCTTTAGGCAGCCGCTCGCTGTCCACAACCGGCGTACGAAGCAGGGCCTGACATGCCCCTATACCGGCTATCGAATACCGTTGGTCTCGGGTGGGTTACGTAGTGCCTTGATCAGGCGTATTTTGAGCCACGACAAATGTCGTGAATCGTGATTTTGTTTTTTCTTTAGGAAATTGTAAAAAAATTGGCGTCATGAATCGTGAGGTTTTTGTCGTGAATAGGGTTGTGTATCAACAAACATATCACGCGTGATATGTTGATATAAGTTGAGTTGATATAATATCAAGTATCGCATCAACACAACGCTGATAAGTTGGTATATATCAACTTGTCATGATATATCAAATCAAGTGAAAATTCGTGATAAGTTGATCTTTTCAGACACAAAAAGAGGCGTTTGCGTCATGTAACGCCATTTTTGTGCGGCCCAGCCAAGTAGCGGATAGGTCAAGGATAGGTGGTAGATGTATGCGCGCACGCCGAGGGTCACACGCCACACGTCTCTGCTGCGTCCGAGCGTGTATTCTCACTAGGCGAAGCACCGGAACCGCCTGGGTGGGGAGCGGGTAGCAGACATCGTGTTCCTGCACGAAAGCATGAAACATGACATCTATCTGGCAGATAGTGATGTAGGGCGCCAAGTGCCAAGTACAAAGTACCGCTTACAGGGACCCGGAGGGAATGAATTATCAGACGCAAATGGAAGGATAAATTACAGGGTTGTATGTACACCGTTTTAGACACCATGGGTTCACGTGTCTACTTACGTATACTGGGCTGGGTCTGTGTGATACTACTCGTGCCGTGCAGAGTTTGTTAGTCGGCCGCATCCATATGGCGTGCGTCGACAAAACGACCAAATACACTACGTACTACCTAGAAGAAGAGGCGGATGGTACAACCACATACGGGTGCGAGTGTGCATTTATTTGCGTAGATGTGTATTGCTGTCTCTGATACCTGACACAGGCTGCAGCAAAATAAGTTATTTCAGAGGGATTGTTACCAATTGAACACTTATACTCACTGCTACGGACGTGCACATGCCTGCGCGTGTGCGGGATTTGACTCGTCGTGAAATTTCAACTCATCACAGGGCGCTGTTGCGATGTTTAAAACCTTCCGAAAATATCAACATATCATGATATCCTGGTATATCGATGTATCATGATATGTTGATATATATCAATATATCATGATAATATCACGCCGATTCCGCCCAAAATATCAAGTACTAGGGAATAAAAGTCCCTCCCGCCCCCACGGCGGTAGGGCCATTGAAGGAATTTGTAAAGGAGATGATAGAGGCTCAAATTAAAAACAATAGGAATAAAATTGGATACAAATTGACGAAGAAAATTCTTAATAGCAGTAAAAATGGTTAAGGAAATAGAAACGAGGGGGATTGACTCCGAATAAATGCGGGTTGTTTGATGGAAAACGTATAATATTTATAATAGATGTGGCCAGGGGGGACAGGGGGGGGGGTGGCTGTTCCTGAGAGCACGTTGTTTGTTGTTGTCGGTTGTCTCGCGGTTATAGCGAAAGGGCCTTGCAAAACCCCTCGCGAAACTGTGGCTGTGCTGATGATCAAGATCATTTGACTCGTGCATGCATGCATACCGAGTTTTTCGTGAACAATATAATAGGGCACAAATACTGCATACTCTGCGTACGTACGAGTATATACACCAGGCACATTGTATGTGCGTACAACGAAATGAAATTCAAGAGAAGAAGTCGCACAGCACCGCACAGCAGGATTGCGCAAAACGAAAAACCGCAAGGCGGTACGTTGCTGTTGTTCCGTGAACGGACAAGACAGATTGGAAACATATACTCGTATACGCATGCAGTTGAAGACATACTCAACAAGACTAAGTTAGGGTAATTTGTATACGTACGTGCGTGCGTGCGTGCACAGACAGCATGCTTACAGCATGATGCAGGCTCGCGAGAGGTGTCACGTGAGAATGTTACCTGGGCATGGTTCTGAACGTGATGTGTCGTCGAAGAGCTATGGTGTCTCGCGGCACCGTCTAGCCTGGTATGATACCTGGTATCCTGGTATCACCTTATTGCGCCGCATTCGCAAAAATCGTAAAATTCTTGCCATCGGAGAATGATCGAGATTTGTTTTAGAAACCAAAACCAGCCAACACAGCCACGACCACCACAACCACCAGCGACACGTTTCTGCTGCTGCTGGTGCTCAGCTGGTGGTGTGGTAATGGTGTCGGTGCTTGACTTGAGGATGGTTGTTGGTGATCTCTGATACCTGCTCGTACCTGATACCTGGTATGGGGTGGGATACATCTGCTTGTTTTCCCGAGGACCACCCGTGGTACCTGGTAAGTAGGCCATGCGACATGACCAAGCTTCGCGAACTCGGGACGGCTTTGAACACGAGCAGAGGCAGGAGGAGGGGGCGTTATCTAGGGGCCTTCAGAGACCCCGTCCATTTCTAAAGCAGTGATGCTTTCGTCGAACACGGTGGCAGAAGGCGAAGTACTATCATACGATACGAGTACGACCAGAGCGAGGATGAAAGATACAATCTCAGCAAAGGTTAAAAGTAGCAACCGCACTGCTGCAATACCCGTACACAGAGCAGCCTCGAATCGCCGTGGCCACGACGACAAGCACGGCGCACATACGAGTTGTACTACATTATGCCAGCCTGCGACGTAAGAAGACGGTGCCGGGCATGCCTGCGTAGGGAGAAGCGTGCGCTTTGAACGTGTGTGGGACAAAAAAACAAAAAATGTTTGCATTTGCTACACTCTAAGTTGCCATGATAAAGTGGGCATCAAAGATCACTTGATTAAAGTATTGTTTTTTGGGCATCAGACGAACTATATATAATAGATAGATCATATCAACACCGTTTTTTTGTTGATACACAACCCTAGTCGTGAATCACGACAAAAACAATCACGATTCACGACAAAAACCTCACGAATCGTGTTTTTTTTCGTTCGTTAGGAGTGGCTCTAAGTACCATCTATTATGGCTTCTCATTTTTTAAACTGGTTCTGTAGATTGTAATATTATCGAGGTACGAGAGAATATGTGTGTTGCATGTGCGGGAGAAGTTTAACCGATCAGATGAGTACGGTTTATCTGTACTCGAGTAGCATGTTCGTCGTACCCACCTGAGACAGTTTGTATCGTCATCTCGCGAGCGAAGCACGCAGCGAAGCAGGGTGGTAGCGATACAGGTAAAAGGTGGAGTACGGACTAGTTTGAATTGGTGTCGGTTCCTTGTTCTCGGTCTGGCGCTGGTTTGGGGCGCTGTACTTCTCTCGTTCATCCTGTTCAACGGCTGCTGGACGGCACTGTCCTTCTCTTATTTGGCCTGCTCAACGGCTGCTGGTAGTTCGCTGTTCTTCGTTTTTTCGGTGGGACCATGGCACAAGACGCTTCTGCTGTCAGTGGCCAGGTTGAGGATGCTACAGCGGACCCTCTCCCGGGCTCTGGCGCGGCGCCCGGGGCCGCGGCCGCGGCGGTGGTCTCTTCGGAGGACATCGTGCGCTGGACTGGCCAGGTTGAGGGCGAGTTCTTGGGGGTGAGAGAAACCCTCAGTGCCGTGTCGGCGAAGGTTGATGCTTTGTCTGCCTCCCTGGCCGGCATGGCGGATTCGGTTACCGCCTGCTCCGCGAAATCGTCACACCTCGAGTTGGCGATGCAGCAGTTCGCGGACAACTATGCAGCGCGGGGAGGGAGCTCGCTGCATGGCGATACTGCGCGGGAGCGTTTAATTCAGAAGTCGCAGCTGAGCGACGACTCGGCGGCTTGGAAGAAGCCGGGATCACGTAAGCATTGGTTCATTCGCGGTCGTCTCCCTCCCAACGTTGGCGAGTCGCCGGCTGATTTGCAGGGCTTCGTCGGAGAGGACATCCACGTGACTGCGCGCGTGGCTGCCCAGCTACGGTCCCTCAGCGACTTCGACGTCGCTCTGTTCGGTCCTCGTGGACTCGGGGGGGGGGATTTCACCGGCGAACTTAAGATTCCTGACCGCCTTGAGTGCCTGCGGTCGGCCCTCGTCGAGATTCTGTCCGTTGGGCTTTCGCCCGACGTCGATGATGACGTACCGTGCCTGGATCGGGTGAACACCCTTGGAGCGGCTATCGCCTCGGCCGCCTCTTGCCTCCGCTCGCACATCCCACGCAACATGTTCCGCCTGTCCTCCCCCACGGCTCGAACAGTGATGGGCGACATGGTGAACCACGACCTCCGTGTATGGGTTAACGAGCTCATGCGTGCCGCCCAGCAGATGCAGCTGGTGGAAGTGCCTCCGCCTCCTGGCACGGCGTTCGTCGTTCCTCCCGTGCCTGCATTCGAGCGTACTCGTAATTGTTGCAAGGGCGGGGGCGAACTCCTGCGGATCATGGACGACACCGCTGGCACTGCTGGTCCCCGGGGCGGCGGAGATGGCAAGCGCAAGGCCAGCAGTGCCCCTCGCGGGCCGTCTTCGTCCATAACCGGCACCCCCAGGAAGAAAACTCGCCAGGTGTGCAGGATGTTTCTTTCTTCTGGGAGTTGCTCGTGGGACCCGTGCATGTACGTGCACGCTTCTCCCCCGGCGGGCTATCGATACGATATCGATATCGTGCGATATATCGCATGATACCGATACGATATTTCGTGTAAATATACCTCAGACCAACTATTTTTTATGGGACATTTTTGAGCCGTGATTTCTGGCGATTATTTTTCTAGTTTTGAGGATCCAGAAATATGTGCATAAGAAATAAGTACCATCTATTATGTCTTCTCATTTTTTAAATTGTGTTAGTATCGCAATCGAATGAGTAACATTCGCGTTGCTAGTCTCCGGCCTTACTAAAAAGTAAGGTGTTGAGAAAGGGCCGTTATTATCGAGCAAGTTTTGTCCAATGTGTTACAGTAGTATCACAATCGAATGAGTATCATCCGCATTGCTTGTTTCCAGTCTCACTCTATCGTAAAAGAAGATTGTTGTTAATGAGAGTGTTGGAGGTGCTGATCGGTTCAAGCGGGAGCTGTACGATATGGCGGATGCCCCGTTCACTCTAAAGGTGCGCATGCTAAAGGCCGAGGTGATGGAGACACTGCTGTACTGGTGTGTGACGTGGACCCTTGGCCAGGAGCACTTCGCTGAGCTCCGAACGGCAAACCACAACTTCCTCTTACGGATCATTGGTTTCCGGCGCCGACAACGCATCGACCATCTCATCAGGTCGTCAGCCAAGGCTCTCAAGAAGGCACAATGCGTGAGCCGTTTGGATACAGGACATCCCGTGGCCCGCAAAACGCGTGAGGGGCCCGGCGACGCCTCCTCTTTGCGGGGGGCGTACAGCGCACAACCAATGAGCGGCTGACCAGGCGGGTGATGTTTGGGAAGATCGTCGGTGGAACGAACCCGGGACCTGGCCGACCAGACAAGAACTGGGCCCACTGTCTACCAGATGACCTCAGGGTTTCTTTAGCGACAGAGGGCTCCACAGAAAGCTCCCCTTTACTGTTCGGAGCAGAGACGGTACTATGCCGAGGGCGGCTAGGAAGAGTGGGGTGTGGTATCGGGGGGTCGTTTGAGGCGGCGGACCATTTCATGGCGAGGTGGCACAGGGCGAAGCCGAGAGGAGCCGGCTACGGCATGCAGCTGAAGACGCCTAGAGAGAGGCGACACAAGGAGGGGGGGGGGGGGGGGGAGGCCGGGGGGGGGGGGCAGGGGCGGCTGTAATGATGATACAGCTACGAGTAGCTGTCGACGAATGAATGAATGCAGAACCGAAATGGCAGATCGTGCGGCACAAGGTATCGGTTCGACTAGCCCTGAATTATATGATTTGTTTCATTTTGTTTGTTTGTTTCTTGTTGAGTTCTTCACTGGGGGGGCGCGGCAGAGGTACGAGTAGCACCGGCTCTTGACACCGCCATTGATGAGAGTAGGAAGGGGATGGCAGAAGGTGTGACATGGTCCCCGTCGTATCGGTTTTGTAGCAGAGACGGGAACTTGTTATTATCATCGCCTTGAGGACGATTTTTCTCTTTTCCTCTCTTCTATTAATAGTACAGTCCCGGCCCGCTCATAGGAAAGCAGAAATCGGGCTTAGGCTGACGTTCTTATTTGAGAAAGGGGTGTGTCGCACACTAACTTCAGTATAATAGCTGTCGACTTTCTTATTTTCCCCGTAATGTTTAGGCTGAGTTTCTTGTGGGGCACTTTCTTATTAGTGGGCCGGTAGTGTAGTGTATTCTTTCTTGCTTTTTGCCTTGTTTCTCCCTTTTTTACCGCCCTATGCCGGTCCCTTCCTCTTCTTCGTGTTGCTCCGTCCGTGCATCTCAGTTATATATCTGGTCCTCTTGGGTACGTGTGCATTCCTTTTACTGTTGTTGTAGGGGCGCTTCTGTCTCCCTGCGTCATTTGTATTATGTTGCATTTCATCATTCGTTTTTTATTTGTGTTTTTGTTCTTATTTTTCGGTTCGGCTCGTGTCGTTGTGTTCTCGTACCCGGTACGTTAGCATCTCACTTGCTTTACCCAATAATTTGCGTTTATTTTGTTTTGGTTTTTCTCTGTTTCACAGCAGTATGTGATCACATAATTTGTATCTCTCTTGGATTAGGAATCAGGACAGGCACTGGGTGTACTGATGTGGTTGGGTAGAAAGAACGGGTT
>MEHQ01003216.1:14395-39948 GCA_008828725.1 Saccharina japonica | reverse complement strand
CGAAGTTCATGTCCATCTACAAGGCCTACATTATCGAACAGTGAGAGAGCTAAACAAACAAACAAACAAAAACTACTGTTCTACGTACATAGAACGCGCTCAATATCGGCCGCTCGTGAAAACGATGAATTTTTTTATCTCCGCGCTCGTGAAGAGCAGAAAAAAAAAGGGTACGTAAAACGCGCTAAATATCGGCCGAATCGTGAAAAAGATGTAATTTTTTGTCGCCGCTCGTGAAAAGTTATAATAGAAGAAGAAAAATAGCGAGTTTGTGCGGGAGAGATGATCAACAACCGCGTACTTGCGAGGTATACTATTAATACCTGTGAACGCTAAACCCAAACCCGAAATGTAACAATATATTGTGACAGCAGCTTGGGAGGCAGGCACCCGGGGTGTGTGCAGGATTGCTTCCGTGCAAAGCCGGTTTTTGAATCTATTACGGGTGTGTACAGAATAGGGGACCAAAATGGTTGTTTGTAAAGATCGGGAAATATATAGGTTTCAGTGTTCACCGCAGGTCCCTATTTATTACTGTCCCCCGTAAATAGTACCTGGTGGTATTTAACAGTACCCCTCTTGGAATCCAGCCAGGTATAGCGACCTGAAAAGCGAGAGGTGGGGTCTAGTCAACCTTCCAGGTGGTAGCGGAGAGGAATGTACTACTGTACACCATGTATCCTGCACGAGGCCACATAAAACCTGTACGAGTGCAGCACGCGTGATGACCGAATATCAATGTACGAAGCTTTCAAAGACTGAGTTTAGACGAAATCCTCGATCGCATACAGTACAGGGACACCTACGAAGTAAGAAACAGGCTGATAAAAAAGCCAGCCTGAGATTTAGAATAGAATGAGAAATTCGAGAGTCGTTATATGTTGAAATTGGTGTAGAAACCACCCTTCTGTCAAATAAGAAACCCAGCCTGGGCCAGCGTTGCTGTTTCTTATTGGGTGTCCTGTACTGTAGCTGATGCTTTTTTTATTATTTTTTTTACGTATACGTCTTAACCCTTTTAGGACTGCAGTTCCGTTTTGGGGACAAACCACTCTAATTCTAAGTAAGTTGTCCCCAAAACGGGACTGCAGTTCTATAAGGGTTAAGAACGTGCAATAGGGGCGTTTGCGCCATGTCCATCAAATTGTTAGCGTATCATAGAGCAGTCGTGGTCCCTCTATAGTGCCCGCTGATTAGTGCCAGCTGCCCGCTATAACGAATGTATCGTGCTGCGTTCGTGTGGCGCTTCAGACCAGGGGACGTGTAATACCGGTGCCAGGTTCTCACCGGTTCTCTAAAATCACATGCGGTTTGCCAACTTTTTGCCAACTTTTTTTTAAACGGTTTCGAGATTTTTGTGCTGGCCCCCTGTGGAAAACGCCACCATGTATTAGTGGCAACCCCATGATTTTCGCAAGTTTTTTCGGCAGCGGCAGCGGTTATTGTGAGCGGTTTCCATATTATGCATAGGCGGTTTTGCGGTATTACCGGTACGTTCTCCCTTAAGATCTGCGGCATTGCACATCCCTGCTTCAGACACACGCCCCACCCCCAGTTGCCCGGGGGCTGCTTCGCGACGGCCGAAGCTATATATATAGTCGTAATTCATGATCCCCCGACACTTTCCCCCTTTACGCTTGCGCGCGAATAGACACTCTGAGGTAGGGTTAAATTGCCCTGTTCGCAAAGTTGCGCACACAAGGACGCATTATACATATATATATACTATATCTATATCTATACGTTTATCGATATCTATATCTATATCTATATCTCTTCTACATCTACATCTATATCTATATATCTATATCTATATCTATATCTATATCTATATCTATATCTATATATATCTATATGGACATCTATATCTATGTTTATATCCATATCTATATCCATATCTATATCTATATCTATATCTATATCTGTATCTGTATCTGTATCTGTATCTATATCTATTTCCATATCCATATCTATATCTATATTTATATCTATATCTATATATGTATCTGTATATATATCTATATCTGTATCTATATCTATATCTGTATCTATCTAGATCTATATCTGTATCTATATCTATATCTATAGAAACAAGTACTGGTAAGCTTTTGCTCGAGGTGGTCGGTCTTTTAGGCACGACTGGCTAGCTGTTAGCGCCAGGAGAAGCTAACGACTACGATCGTAGCCCAAGTTCGATAGCTTTTGGAGACATCTGACAGCA
This sequence comes from Saccharina japonica, assembly GCA_008828725.1. Lineage (NCBI taxonomy): Eukaryota > Phaeophyceae > Laminariales > Laminariaceae > Saccharina > Saccharina japonica. The sequence continues at coordinate 37,727 of MEHQ01003216.1, read as the reverse complement.
GGCGACATACGCAACGACGACGACTAGCCCGAGCAGCTGACGGCACACAACAGAAGTCCGACGGGCATCGTCAGCAGTTCGTTATAAGCTGACAGCTTGGGCACCCCACCGCCCCCCAACATATGTGATATATAGTCATGGCCCGCTCTGGCCGAAAATACAAGGAACATTTATGTATTGATATTTTTACACCAACGGTCCTTATATTTCCGTCCGGAGTGGTACACAGCATTACCCCCCCCCCCCCTTTCCCCCCCCCTGTATGCTCCGTCTCGAAAGGGATGCGTGGTCAATGGTCAAATGACTAAGGCAAGCAACAAATGAGTACGCCACCCCCCCCCCCTCTAGACAGGGGGCTGATCCCATACTGCTCTAGGTGTCACCGTGCGTACTCGCCCGTTCTTGCCTGCCTGTCTGCCTGCCTGTGTGATATGACTGGGTGAGACACAGAGTATCTGTCCCCTTGCAGGTTTGTCTATTAAGCATCCTTGGTGTTACTCACTTTCGTGTAGAATCAAGCGTAAACGAGAAGCAGCTTTTGTTAATCCCAGAGCCTTGATGACATCTGGCTCGGAAGGGCTCCACGTACGTATGGCCCTCCCGATCTTTCAAATACCCCGAATACGAATGCCATCCAAGTTATACGAAAACGGACCAATTACCTTACCTATACTGAGGTAATTACCGGCCTTCCAAGCTCATACCATTACACCTCCCTGCCCTTTTCCTTCGTTTTTTTGTTTCCCTTTCTTTGTTCCTTCTTTCGTTCGTTCGTTCCTTTCCTCCCAGGTTTATGTGATGGGAAAAAGCGAAGGAGCCGCCCCCTTGTATTTTGTTGCGGCCGGCGTCAGGCGTCAAGTTAACACTTTAGTTTTTAGGGCACCTGAGAAAGAGCGAGAGAGAGAGAGAGGGTAAAAGACGTCGCGTGCTGCGTACATACAGCATCCGCCAGCACTGCTTGGGGGGGGGGGGGGGTACTCATGTCGTGCACGGCCGTAGTCGTATGACCATAGACCCTCGCATCCCTACAATGCCGGGACGGAGCACGTTGGGTTTTCCCCAACCAGGCAGGCATTGCTTGCATCAAGGACTGCTTGGGGGGGGGTGATAGACTTGATGTCCAAGCTATTAATACAAGCAAGGGAGTTGAAATGGTCCTACGAAAGACACGCGCACAAGATGGTTCTTCTGGGATTCTTACGACCGCACTAAAGCTGTGAGCTGTGATAGGGTCTTAGGCCGTTGCAGGACTCGAAAACCAGCGCGTGAAATCGCACAACAATGCGTTAGTCCGAATCCATATTTTCATCCCCATTAGTGATTTCACGGGCGGCGGGCGGTTCGAGTCCTGCCGACGACACCATTTTGTTAGAGGGTTCCTTACGTCCGTTGCGCTACGTACATACGTACGGTAAAAAAGGTTAACCCCGATCGCCTACCCAAACTTAAGCCTTATACGATGGCAACTGCTCCTGCTTTATGTGGATTTTGGGGCTGGGCACTGGCTGGCTCAGTCAGTAGCGATCATACTGTCGTCAAAAGCAATCGGTATACTGGATTGCAGCAGTGTACTGGCCGAGCGAAGAAAGTAACGCCGGACGAAGGTATCAGGTACACTCAACGCAGAGGAAAATAATTCACATGAAAAATGCGGAAGGAAGGAAGGAAGGAAGGAACGCGTGAAAAGGTCCGACATCCGGGAGGGGTGGCGGATAGCTCCTCTCTATCCTGTCTCCTCCCGAAACACATTTTGTGGGTTTCCGTAATATATTGTAGCGTGTTTCTTGGACGTACGTAAGATAAAACTACGGGCGGATATACTGGCCGGGTCAATCAGTAGATTACTACTGCCAGTACATACTGTGCCAGTGCCCAGCCCTTAATAATGACTATGGGAAATTGGAAAAAATGATGGTGGAAAACGACGATTACGGCAAAAAACAGCCACCACTGGGTGATAACGGTGGTGAAGGGTTTACCCGAGTTCCAACGCAAGGAGCAGTGCGGCCACAGGCCACAGGCCCAAGCAAAATGATCCTACATGCCCGTACTGCTGGGGCGCTCATTCACGCTACTCGTGGACGATTGACGACGCCAAAGTTATCGTTGGTTCTATTCATAGTCCATATCCCCTTATATCCCTTAAATTAAACGGTTTGTTCTCTGCGCTTGCGCTCTTATTGACCCCTCAATGGGCGGGGCATCCTCGCTCTGCTACTCCTCTAACTCGAGCAGCCGAGTGCCATGCACGGACCGCACCGCAAGCCTGCATCCCAACTCAGGCCGTACTGATACCATCACACCGTCTGACCTGCGCCTCCGTAGGCTGCCATCTGCGGGTAGTAGTATTGTTGAGCCATCCTACTGTAGTTCCGTCTCTCGTCTCGATGTATTGACGGCACAGGTGTTGTTGGCGTGGTTTGGGTCTCAGAGTATGTGAACTGCTCTTCTCCAGGAAAGATCCGAGGGCGTGTACACTCCATCCAACAACGAGGGTGCTGGGAGGCATTATTTCCTGGGGTTTCTTCTCATCATTGACCTCTTTTGGTTTTGATTGGCTGACTGCTCGGCATGGATCTCGTCTCTGCTCCGTATGCCAGCCTCTCAGGCAGCCCTCTTTTTAGGCAACCACCTCGTTTGGCTTCAATCCAGCGGCTGCACTCGTGGCTACCTTACAGGCCTCTCGACGCCTACCTTAGCAATGCCCTGTTGCGCCAAACCACCATAATAAAAGGGGTCCGTCCGAAAGAGGTCAACGCGTCCCCCCTCTGCACTTCCACCACCACGACCGACTAGTGCTACGGTAGAGGTAGCACTTTTTCGCTGAATCGTTTTCTGAACGATCGGGCTCCTTAACCCAAATTCGTCGGACTTTCGTTTTTGTGACGAATAATGTTTCAGAGTATACCCCGGCCATGAGATTTCGCATCCGGCAGCACTTTTATTTTCCTCCAAAATCATGTTTTCGGTGAGGTATGACGCTCCTTAAGTGAGGAGCTCAGAAAAAACATGGTGCACCTCTATCGTAGCATGCGTCGACCACTTATTTGTTGCTTGCCTTAGCCGTTTGACCATTGACCACGCACCCCTTTTCGAGACGGAACACTGTTAGAGAGAGGGGGGGGGGGGGGTAAGCTCTCCCCCGTCCACTTTTCGGGGGTTTTAACACCACGTCGGACAGATCATGGACTCCCACTTTAATGATCTAGATGTTTCAGGGCAGCTACATTCCTGATCTGTATGATCTGTATGATCTGTATGATCTGTATGATCTGTACGATCTGTATGATCTAGTTCATGTTGCTGGGTGGGAGCCGTATAGCCGGCGTGATTTATGAATCTATGAAGATACATGTTTCATGGGGTGCGTCTGTACTACTACCAACAGTAACAACAGTGTTGTGAACCGACAACCAAAAAAATCGGTTTTTGTCGGTTTTTCAAGACCGAAACCGAATCTGTTAGTGATTATCGGTTTATTTGCAAAAAAGACGACCGAAGCTGACCAACGTGTTCGGGTTTTCACCGGGTTTTCACTGAAAAACCGGTCGGTTTTGGCTTCGGTTTGTCTTTACCAGGTATTTGTTTTGTAAAACCGAGACAAAAAACCGAAACCGATTATATTAGTAATTATCGGTTTATTTGCAAAAAGACGCCCAAAGCTGACCGACGTTTTCGTGTTTCCACCAGGTTTCCACTGAAAAAACCGGTCGGTTTTGGCTTCGTTTGTTTTTATTTGTTTTGTTAAACCGAGACCGAACGAGCTATTTTCGGCGAAAAACCGAAGAAAAAAATACGACCGCCGAGGCCATTTCCATTTTCGGTTCACATCAGATAGATCCTGCGTGAAATATAATAACGGCAGGGGCTAAGATCTAGATGAGGATCTAGATGAGGATCTAGATGAGATCCAGATCGTGATCTGTCCGACGTTCGGAAGAAAAGCCCTAGTAAGTCCAATGATCCGACGTGAGGTACCGGAAAAAACTATGTTCCGTGCGCCCTCTTGTCTCCCACAGAAAACAAATTACAACGAAATAATACATGCTGCGCTCGCTCCCTTCAAACTTGGCTTGAAACAAAACCTTCTCATTTATATTAGAATATCTCACTGCTGTACAGTAGTTACTACTACTACGTAGGCGCGCACAGAGAGGAGTATATTGCGCCAAAAAAGTGGGTTGGGGTTCGTACAAACTACCATCAATTAATAATGTGTGTGTCTTATTTTTTCCGCGAATTAACACCAGGTACCGTGGTGAGAAAAGAGACTGCACCAACCCATCAAAACCCCATGCACCCACATGAAAAAATTAGTTGTCATGTGATAACGTGATAACATTAATAGGTGGGGGTAAATGCCTTGCTATACCCCCGCCCTCCCCACACACACCCTCCTCTTCCTCCTGTGCATGCCGGCCTCCCTCGCTCCCTACCAGGCTGTTCGTTTGCTTGTTGCCTGCGCCATCGCAGTTTCGATCAGAGACCCCCCCCCTCCCCCCCCCCCCCCCCCCCCCCTCCCCCCCCCCCCCCCCCCCCCCCCCCCCGCCGTTACCGTCGTTCCCGTCCCGCCAAAATACCGTGATAAGCCTAGCCATCAGCTCCGCCTCGAAAGGGATGCGTGGTCAATGGTCAAATGACTAAGGCAAGCAACAAATGAGTACGCCCGCCCCTCCCCCAGCCATCAGCAAAACATGGCGTGCTTGTCGCGATCACTTGGCGCGATAACTATAGGTGGTGGTAGAATAATATACCTGGTACTTGATGATAATACGTAAATAACAACCAGTATAAAACTGGCAGGGGGAAGAAGAAGAAAAAAATACCAGATACATACATAATCTCTCCAGTGTATTGGCACCATCTATCCTAGGGAATCTAACATACTAACCCATAGTATACTATTCAAGTATCATCTACAACAATAGAAGTATCTACCTCGTATATCTGTACGTGTGTCATGGGAGGGGGACTATATACCGACACTGAGTACGCAGACGCATCCGAATTTTTGCCTAAAATTTCGCGCTGCGCACTATGATACGTATGATACTCTATACCAGGGACGCAAAATACGATATAACAAGTTCGTACTTGTATATACGAGTAGAAAAAAAAAAAAAGCAGCAAGGGGCAAACGGGAACAAGAAAACAAAACGGAGCGGGGGGGAACAAAAAAACACCCCCTCTCGCCAAGGAAAGGGGAACACGAAAACGTATTTCTTACGTATGGTACGAGAGATATAATGTACCAGGTATTAATTGGTCAATTTTTTTGGGCGGTGCTGCTACGCACGGAGAGCAATATCATCAAGCTTGAGGGAGGGAAAAGGGGTATATATACCAGCCGAGAAGAAGAAAAATGGCGTGTGTCTCGACAGTTTCGGACATGAACAAAATACCAGCAAATTGCAGGGCAAAGCAAGCCAAAAGGCAAGGCCAAGCCGACCAAGACAAGGCGACGCACGCCACGCCATGCCACACCGAACCAAGCCCCAGCTCAGATCAGGCAAAGCAAGGCAAGGCAAGGCAAGGCAAGGCAAGGCAAGGCACGCCAAGGAACAAAAGCAAAAGCAAAACATTCACCCTCCGGTTCCCTCTTGAGAACAAGAAGAAGAAAAAAAGGCACCCCGTTCCTCCACCCATCGACTACGTGCTATATATATAAAAAGGGGAACAAGAAAAAATCATGTCAGAATCTCATCGCTATATGCCAAGAGGAGCAATCCTAATCCTCCTGCAACACCTAATATATGATACGCACCCCAGGCACGTGAGTACAGCTCTGCTCGGAAACACGGGGACCGTTAAGATATACGCTCGTACTGGTATATATCTATGAGGATCTTTGGGTTATCAATATGAACACTCAAAACGGCCCGTAACGTTTCTGGACAGAGCGGTGTGTAACGTCTTTTGCAGTAGCACACGACGAGCGGAGGGGTGGGTGGGTGGGTGCCCGCCACTCACTCGAGACATGATGGTTTGAGGGGTGGGGGTCACCACTAATGTACAAAGACGGATAAGCAACTATACCCTAACCCCCCCTACTAAGGCAATCAGACCAAATCAACCATTCGTTCCTAGTAGCGTTTTTCCCTCTTTTTTTTTTGTCTCGTACATATCTAGTGTACCCTCAACCACTTTATCGAGTACCTGGTACGTGGTGAGCTCTACTGCGCGAGCGGCGCCAGAACGGGGCAATTCGGAACACGAACAAAAAAAAAAATCCGGAAAAAAAATACCAGTCATGACCTTAACCCATTCAGAACTGAAAAAAAATATTCCACACTAATTCCAAGTAGTTTGTTCCCAAATAGGTGGGACCAGTTCTTAAGGGGTTAACCCAAAAGTAACAAAATCGGGCCCCCCATGCGTACCTACCTACCTGCCCCCCCCCCTTCTACCGTACCAGGTACCATTCTGGTCGGAAATATAATCACTGTTTGATATTCACACGAGAGTCCGAACGGCGACTATATTCACGGCCAGAATGATACATAGCACGGCGCAACCACGACAAGCTCAGCGAGACTATCACAGTCGCCCAATGGGAACACAAGACAGCGGGAGCCCGAATGAGAAACGATACAAAAAAAATGGAGGCCGTGTGTACTCGTGGAGAGAGGGGGGGGGGCGCGTACTCATTTGTTTCTTGGTTTAAGTCATTTGACCGTTGACCACGCATCCCTTTCGAGACGGATAGGGGGGGGCGTACCCGATATTCATGCATGGCCGTAGTCGTATGACCATAGACCCTCGCATCCCTGCAATGACGGGACGCATGCCGTACATGGCCGTACCATAGCCGTATGACCAAGGACCCTCCCCGCATCCCTGCAAATGCCGGGACGGAGCACGTCAGGGTTGTTACCCACCAGAAACTGAATGTGGAAACATATGGAACAGACACGCACACGCACCCTGCCGCTGCAGCCGTGCCTAGGCGCAGCCTGGCCCAGCGCTACAGCAGCTATAGCGCCTATAGAGCAACGATAATAGGCGCGAGCACGAAATGTGCCTTTGCGACCACACGAGGGGGGCGGGGGGGGAACATGAACCGGCCAGCCAACCACCCGACCATTCAATCAATCAATCAACCTGCAGAGGTTAACGGCAACCGAGTTCTTCAAGGGAAAACATGGGATGCCCTACCCGGCAAACAAAAGAGCAACCAGACCTCCCTCATCAGAACCATCGACCCCCCTCGCCCGGGACCGCTCCTGCTTCGCCCATGCCGCCAAAAAAAGCAAGCAGCAGAACAGCCAGTACTACACACAGCAAGCGACACCCGCTGTGGCCTCTCTTCTTCGTTCGGCCATCACCCTTGCCCACCCCTCCTCTCTGCCCTGCGGGACTCGAACCAACCAATGCTCGACCAATCAGACAACTCTACTCTGCAAATCGACTCGACTCGATTCGACTATTCATAGACCAACGCTCGTACCAAAAACAACAAAAAAAATCACAGGAAGAAGTACTGGTCAAGCTCATGCCCCTCCCCTGCCCCCCCTCCTCCTTCCTCCTCCTCCGCTCCGCCCCCCCCCCCCCCGCCCCCCCCACCCGTTCCCCTTGCCCGAACGCCCCCACTGCGGCGGCGGAGGCGGCGGCGATAGCGGTACCCCCGGCCCCGCTAACAGCAGCGGCGGTGGCGGCAAGGCGTCCTTCGCGGGTACCGCAAAGGCTGGGGATTACCGCCCCGCATGCGTCTCGGGCGAGGTCGGCTATCGCCTGGGCGAGGAAGGCTGTGAGAGCGAGGAAGAGGGAACTGGTGGCGCCGATCAGGTGCTCGGCGGTGGCGTCGGGGTGAGTCGCCTGCAGTAAGGGTTACAGGAAGGACGGGAAGGGAAGGGAAGGGAAGGGAATGCTTAATTCTTCAACATATTATTTGAAGAAAAAAAACAAAAAAAAGAAAACAAAAAACATCAGCTGTAAGATCTCGAGGATTTATCCGAAAATCATCAGGTACAAGCTGTGTGTGGTGTGATACTTGGATTGCGCGTACTACGGGTTTTGTATTACTTCGTGCAGGATGTACTGGTATGCATGTATCCCTTATCGAAGCTATACGTACACTGCACGAAGTACACGTACTTGTAAGCATGTAGCAGTGGGGGAAGGGGCATTCTGAAAAGGGTCGGGCCATTCACGCGTGTGGGACACCAGGTGCAGCAGCAGCAGTAGAAGTAGCGGCAGCGTCTACATCATCATCTTCACCACCATCAGCATCATCAACATCATCAGCATCACCACCACCACTATCATCATCATCAGCATCATCGACAGCAACAGCAACGTCAGGTTAAACCCAACACCTCCATATACCCCCTACCGCCTACATTCCACAACACAAAAAAAAAAAAAACTCTCCCGCTTTTTCGACCGCACCTGGTAGCGCCGGTAGGACGCCAGCAGCGTCAACGAGGCGGCCGCCACGACACGCCTTCCAGGCTTCCAGCGCCTCCCAGCAGCATTCGCATGGTGGTGGTGGTTGTGGTGGTGGTGGTGGTTATGATTACCATTCCCGCTCCGCCCCCCTCCCCCACCCCCGCCGCCTCCAGCCCTCCTAGACCTCCCCCCTCCGCCACGAGAGCGGTCGTGACTCTCGAAAAGCTTGCGCAGGAGAGCGCACGCCCCGGCCCACGCCTTGTCCAGTCCCGTGCGGGAGGCGCACACCATCAGCGGCCCTGGTAGTGTACATAAGTTACATTAGTAACGTTAGTGTCAGAAGCATTATGGCCAGAAAGAACAGCGGGGCGGAGGACACTCCAGAGTGGGCGGGGAGGGGGTGGGGGTGGCGGGGCGGTTGGGAACCACTTGACGCATGTTCGTGCCACGCCCTTGGGTTGTGCTGGGTTGGGTTGGGTTGTGCTGGGCTGGGGTTGGGTTGGTGGGTTGGGTTGGGTTGGGTGGGTGTGGTTGGTGGTTGGTTGGGTGGGTTGGTTTGGGTTGGGTTGCGTTTGGGATGTTTTGGGTTGGTTGGGTTTGGGTTGGGTTGCGGGTTGGGTTGGGCTTGGTTGGTTGTGGTGTGGGAGTGGGTTGGGTTGGGTTGGGTGGGTGGGTTGGTGGGTTGGTTTTGGGTTGGGTTGGGTTGGTGGTTGGGTTGGGTTGGGTTGGTTGGGTTGGGTTGGTTGGGTTGGTTGGGTTGGGTTGGTTGGGTTGGTTGGGTTGGGTGGGTTGGGTTGGTTGGGTGGGTTTGGTTGGTTGGGGTTGGGTTGGTTGGGTGGTGGGTTTGGGTGGTTGGGTTGGGTTGGGTTGGGTTGGGTTGGGTTGGGTTGGGCTGGGTTGGGTTGGGTTGGGTTGGGTTGGGTTGGGTTGGGTTGGGTTGAGTTGGGTTGGGTTGGGCTAGGTTGGTTTGAGTTGGGTTGAGTTGTATTGTCGCAAGTTTCGATATATGTAAGACTTGGGGTGTCTGGGGTTGGTTGGAAAAACGCCTGCCTGTCTTCAGAAGCTCTTTTCTCGTCCTGGATACACACAACTGGTACAACTACATTGTGTGGTGCCGTGCATACCAAACCGGGGACACAGATACTTCACGTACATCTGGCCTTCTCCCCGCGAGCATAATTTCTCCGTCCTATCCATGGGAGACAAGAGGCAGAATCAAGCCCCCCCCCTTTCGCCCAAACAAAAACGCCTGGTCACCCCCCCCCGCCCCGCCCCCAATCGCTCACCTGACAGACGCCGGGGATCCAGCCGGTGTATCCCCGCCCCACGAATGAAGTCGCGGACGCAAGCGCTTCCCTTTTCTACCGCCTGCTGGGGCCCCTTTGCCCTCCCCACCTCCCCCTCCGGCGAGCGCCTCTTACCGGTGAACTCCCACTTTCCCTTCCAGGAGGAAGCACTGCCGCCACTGCCGTCGCCGCCGCACTCCCCCCCGCCGCCGCCGCCCCCACTTCCACCACCACCGCTGCTCCCGCCACCACCGCTGCCGCCGCTGCTGGATGCCGAGACGGGTGTCTTGGGCCCGGCGGTACCGTTAGAGAAATTGTTACCGTTAGATCCTACGCGGGAGGTGGATCTTGTGGATCTTGAGGAGGGGGTGCCGCCATTTCCACCGCCGCCGTTGTGGCCGCTGTACTCGCCCAAGCTCTGTTTGCAGAAAAAATAGCATCAACAAAGAGTGGGAGATAACTGGGTTTACAATACAATACTCTGCGGCTGGTTGATGAAGTATTTATAAAATAAAAAATAAACAGCTGTGAGATCGAGGTTTTCGTCGAAACTCACCTTTGTAAGCTGAGTGTGATACTTCGATCGCGCGTACTTACGGGTTTTATGAACTATTGCAGTGGCTCGTGACATACATAGTACGTGACTGCACGAAAAAATCCCCCCCAGAACCCAGAAGGAAGCCGGCACAGCTCTACTTGCACAGGCGGTCACTCCGCGCTCACACATCAAACCAACACCAACTCCATCTCCAACACCGCTTACAACACGAACACCGGCCTCGATTCCCACACCAGCCCAACAACAACAACAACAACAACAACACCATAACCGCCTCCAAATCAACACCAACACCGCCTCCAGCTCAACACCAACACCAATACCGCCTGGAACACCAACACCGCTTCCAGCACAACTGCAATATCAACACCAACACCACGACCGCCTGCAACTCAACACCGCTCCAAAAATCAGCCCCACGCCATCACTGCCTCCAACACAACACCAACGCCGCTCCCAACTCAACACCTCAGCACCGCACCCAAAAGCAACCACGAACATCGCCTCCAACACAAGCCAAACACCAACACCACCACCGCTTCCAACTTAAAACCACCACCACCGCTTCCAACACCAACACCACCTTCAATACCAACACCATCCAATACCAACACCACTTTCAACACCAACCCACCGCCGTCTCCAACTCAACATCAGCACCACCACCGCCACCACAACCACCACCACCACCACCATCAGCACCGCCTCCAACTCAACACCAACAATCGGACACCCACCTGACCCGGCCACAAGCGGCGCCTGTCGGTGGTCGACGATGATCTGCCGTCCACCACAGCACCCGCCCGGCGCGCTTTCTTGCCTCGCTTGCGGCCTTTGGCGGGCACGACTGATGAGGAGCTTGGGCCGCCCTGATGCATGCAAGCGTGGGATGTGGGATGGGGTCGGGTGGGGTCGGGTGGGATGGGGTGGGGTGGGTTGGGGTGGGTGTGGGTGTGGGTGGGTGGATGGGTGCGTTGGTGATTAGGTGGGCGGATTGATGGATGGATGGATGGGTGGGTGACAAGAAAACCATTTGCGGGTAGGCCTTATTGGGTGGGAGGGGACGGGGGAGGGGGGGAGGGTACTCATGTCGTGCACGGCCGTAGTCGTATGGCCATAGATCCTCGCATCCCTACAATGCCGGGACGGAGCACCTTGGGTTTTCACCAACCAGGGGGGGGGGTGTACTCATGCCGTGCACAGTCGTAGTCGTACGACCATGCACCCTCGCATCCCTACAATGTCGGGACGGAGGAGCACGTTGGGTTTCCACCAACCAGGCAGACATTGCTTGCACCAACCAGGGAGGGGGGGGGGGGAGCCAGGCCAGCGCATTGAATAAAGTAAGGGGTGGAGCCGTGTGCGCAGGGAGCGCTGTGGTGAAACTACAGCTGCAACAACAACAACAAAAAAACGGGAGGAGCATTAATCAACGAACAAGAAACCCGAAGTCTTATACGTCGTACCGCGATAGATAAAACCGTACCCTATGTATGAGTTTTCGGGATAAAACTATCATACTTCGCAATTACAGTTGGGCCAATTTTGCAGCAGTGCAAGGGTCATAACGTCTTCAGAATTGCACCCGGGGATCGGGGACAACCTGTTAGGCATTATACTTTGTGGTCAACATTTAATATTGTACTAATAATCCTTCCGGAAGCCACATATACTAGAGACAAAAAAACTGGTATGCTTGGTCTATTCAGCCGCCTACGAGCAGCGCATGGATTACAACAAATCAACCAGATGATAATAACGCCTTCAGAACTGCAAAAACAAGTTTCGAGGGGGGACATACTTCGAATTAGTGTGGCATATGTTTTGCGGTATGTATATACAGTATGTATATACAAGGGGCGGGGCTGACGAATGTTGAATGTTGTATAATACATACGAAGTATATATGTAAGAGACATAATAAAAGGTTGATCATAACGGATCTGTAGCTATCTAATGAGATAAATAGTTGAGGTTGATTGAGCACAGGAGAGAGGCCGACGACGAGCGCAAGAAAGAGAATAGAAGCCAAGCATCCACGGAATTAAATAAAATTATTAAAAATACGTCAGCTGTGAGTTCAACCGATTGAATAGTTGATACTCAACTTTGCGAGCTGCGCAGAATGTTTGTTCTATATATGTTATTTGTAGTGTCCGTGTGGGATTCGTGATGTATTACCTGTAGGTACCCTGGTAGTTACGCTTCGGTTTTATAATAAGCCGTTCGCGCGTGTTTTGTGTTTATTCCTGGAATTATACATATATACATACATACTCGCACAGAAACGCTCGTTTGGCAACTGACCGGCAGGAGGTATGATACGTACAGCAGCAGTACCGACCCTCTACACAAGAAACCTGAAATTGGCCTCAGGCTGAATTTCTTATTCTGGGCGCGGCGCGAAAGCACAGTTTCTTATGTTCCGCTTTCTTATTTTGGTCCCCGGGAAGGCGCTTTCCCCATTAAGGTGGACGATAGTAAATAGGACCAAATTTTGCACGTAAAAATAGGCAAATATACAGGTTTTAGTGTGGACCACTCGGTCCTACAACTTTTACGTACAGCGCATGTTTTTACTTGCTTGGCATTGTCTCCTGACCTATCAAGTATTTTCCTGGTATGAAAAGTATATACAGTGGGTATATACCCCGATATAAGAGAGGGTACCCTATTTAAGAGAATGGTACAGTTAAGAGAGGCCAAATCAGCTGGACCCGCCTATACTAAACCTGTATATTTCCCACTGTGGATAAGAGAGAAGGCTGGTTAAGAGAGCTGTTTTCGGCCTGTACCACACCTAGAGTCTCTTAAATCGGGGTACGCACTGCTGTCGTACGCGTATATTATAAACCATCCTTGAAAAACCATGAGCATAGGCTAATATATAGGTTTTAGTGTAGCGCTCACCGCTGAGCACGATTTCTTAATCCAATTTTCTTAGATTCCCCCAAAACGTGACCCTCATGTTCTTATTGGGTTATTTCTTATTGCGTGGGTCCTTAGGTTTACTGCTGTTTTTACTTGTATTCGTACCCCAAAAAAAAAAAAGTACGAAGAAAAAAAAAAAGGAAGCCGACAGAGAGGATTGAACTCTCGACCTACACCTTACGAAGGTGCCGCTACTACCACTGAGCTATGCCGGCGGATATAGATTTGCACGCGAAGATTCAACCTTACAATGACCGCACAATTCTCAGTGTGTTTATTTACTCTGCGCAGGTGGGTGTCTTCTACGTCTCGCTTCCACCCAGTTCGTGGCGGATTCTTTCTTAAGTACCGTTGCCCTTGTTCATTACCGTCAGCCGTCCCCACCGCACGCCTCGTCGCATGBTACCCACGATCAGCTCACTCAGCACATTGCCTCGTGTTGGTTGCTCCAGGGGATGTATCCTTGCGTTGGGATAAAGGATCCACCACCCGCGGTCTTTACGCGACAGGTCCGCAACCCAGTTTTCAACACTCGCTGTGCCGTAGATGGTCTGCGGTCCTGGCACGGAGCAAACAAGAAGAATTACGGGACCTGTGTCCCGTAAGTTCATTCACATAACATCTACATGTCATCTAGGACATATAAAACTCCGTAAGTACGCGCGATCGAAGTATTACACTCAGCTAGCAAAGATGAGCTTCGACGAAATCCTCGAGCTCACAGCTGTTTTTTTTTTTTTTTAAATACGTGATTAAATCCTACCAATAGTTACGGATTATTCGGATTGTAAATAACGTGTTATGTGCTGGTAAACTAGTGTCGCTGGTCCTAATGTTTTTCCTGTCCTTTCAGTACTATTTTCATACAATCGGAAAACATTCGGGAACATACATACGGTACGAATGCAATTTTAAATAGTAGCGTTTTACAAAGAAAAACAAGGAATATTCAAACCTATGTCACAGCACCGACAGTGGTCCTGGGCATAATTGGTTGTGAGTTGTTGCCAGATAAACGATTTTTTTCATTTTCCACTATCTTATTCAGTTCGTTAAAACTAAGGACAGAAAAAAACACTTTAAGTTCACCATGTTGGGTTTACAATATGTCGACGGTAATACGGTACTGACATTTTATTTTACAGCCCCAGGTCGAATTATTCGGGACATCGTAGAATTTTTTAGGGGGGGACCTAAACCGAAGGTGAAGACAAAAAACTAATAGGTCATTTTTTCCATTTTCTAGGTACTATTATATGTATCACAGGAGGATTCGTAACGTCGTTATCGACTCTGTGTGTGTGTCGTTTTTCTTTTTATCGGCGCCCCCTGGCCCCCCCGTAATATTAATAGTACATATTTCATTTATGATCGTGTCACAATGCCGTGGTATCGTGTACAGTAGCATTTTCGTGGTATATCAACACTGGCGTCGTCGGCAGGACGTTGGCGACATTCTGATGTACCAGGTATCTACATGTGGTAGCCCCCCCCCCCCTGCCCCGCTCCTGCCCTGCTCCTCTCTTCTTGCTGTTCCGAGACAAGTGGGCCGACCCGTTCCTACGTGTGTGGACCATTACATAATCATCTGCTGTGTAATGCGTATGATATGACACCCAGAAATTCATGTTGTATCATACCAGTATTATAGTACCTCGTCTAGCTACAGCAGTAGTACTGGTACGCCACAATACTTGAAAACGAAAAAGGGAGTAAAGAACATTTTATTTTTTACTTTTGGGCTGAGAGTTTCGCACCAAACGTATAATATGTGATATTATATGTATTCGTATCATATAATATTGATGTGTGATAAGAAAAACGTAATTTATACTGGAATTAGAGTAAGACACACCCTCCTGCCTCACGTTTTTCTTTTTTTTTTCTTTCTTGTTTTTGCTCGACATTTGCACGAAACGTAAGCAAACCCCGAGCCTTTTTCCCACCGGAATGGGTGTCAAACACACCCAGCCCCACGTAATAATTTGAGCACAAGTTAGAACACGAGTTTTGCACCACTCTGTCCCGGTATATAATAATCGTTGAGATTGAATATTAATATAAATCGATCCTTATATTTTGAGACAGGGTGGTAAGTGGTGTCGCGTGCTGTGAGCGCAACCTCCCCTTGTCCTTCCCCGCCAGTATATAGCCTAGCCTTTACAGCACCACTGAATTACTATCTAGGATAAAGCATGGAAGCCGGGGAACATTTAAAATGGTACGAATATGAATGACATCCAAGTATGGTCGACCCTTTTTCCAATAAAACAAAAAAAAGCTTGATGATTTCGAGACAAAGTTTCATATTACACGAGCATGGGTAGGGGTGGGGTAAAACAGAAGTGTTTACTACTAATTATACCCCCTGGTAAGGTACGAGTACTCGTATAGGTATCCACTCCGGGGGTATCCGGGTATACTATCTGCGGGAGCACGAATCAAACAACCAGGTTGGGTACCATCTACCTGGTATATACTACTGTACATGTTAACACTAATACGGACGACCATAGCAAGTAGGACCAAATATTGTCGGTAAAAATAGGGAAATATACGGTTTTTTTTATTTGTGTGTACCGTATATAGGCCCCATGTACTAAATGTGGTCCCCCGTAACAATCAATAGACTGGCTACAATAACTTGTTCACAACTGCTGTTCTAAGGGCCCATATTAACGAATATAAAATAAATTCAATTTGGAAAAAATAAAAATAAATTTCGCTTTTCATTGGTCAACACACTCACCAGCACCAAAGATTAGGACCTTGGGGTATAATCTTGGGTGGTGGTGCGGGTTCTGACCAATGAAAAGCGGATTTGATTTTTTTTTTTCCAAATTGATTTTTTTTTTCTTCGTTAAAACGGGCCCTAAGTTACAACCATAAAGTAACCCATGTACTGGCTGTACCAATTTCGAAACTGTACCCCCCCCGAGTGTATCAAACCCCACTACGTACTCTGGACGGAAATATAAGGACCACTCGACCTTCCTATTCATGTATAAACGTTCCTTATATTTACGTCCAGAGTGGTACAACATACGCTACGGTAAAAAAAACGGTAAAAAAAAACTTGGTACAGTATTAATAGAGGAAAATCTTACCTCCGCTTCTCCGTCTCCATCGTCGCCCAGTACCACCGCCGACGCCCCAGCCGTGGCCGCATCACCGAGCACACCCTCCTTCGCCTTCGCCGCGGCTACAGCTGCTGCTGCTGCCTCCGTTCCGCCCGCTCCCGTTGCCCCGACCCCCGTCTCCTCCCCAGAGCCCCCAACAACAGCCCGCCCAGCGGTGGCACTATTGCCAGCGGAAACGCCACCGCCGCGTGTCAAGCTACCGCGGGAAAAAACTCCACCGCGGGAACCGCAACCGCGCGAAACGGTACCGTTGGCGCCGCTCCCACCCCTACCCCCACCCTGACCACCGCCTCCGCCGCCTCCGTCGCCGGGTGGCGCCCTAAGGGACACGGCGGCGGCGGCGGCTCCTCCCCCCCTAAATATATGATATATTTACAGGTTGGGTTGGCGTCGGTTGGCAACGACGCTGTAAAACACGCCACTCGCTGCGTGAGCTAGACAACCAGGGTGCCGTTTTTTTTTGTTATTTTTTTTGGCGGTCACCAACTGGCGGTCGAGTAGATCATTTGTGCGGGGTGGAGAACCTTTGTCTCCGCACAAGGGGAATGGTCGTATCCACGTAGTGTTAATATGGTAAGGCGTCCGCGAGGCAGTTACATAGTAAAACCCATTGCTGTCTCCGGAAGTGGCCACACCAGAAATTAAATGTAACTCATTGAAGCTGTCGTCCATATGCAAGTCCGCCTCAGAGGCGGTTCTTAGCAGGATGCAGCTCACCCTCCAGCGACTCGCCCAATACCTCCACGGCGTTTCGCGCTTGGTGCAAGCAATGATCTGCCTGGTTGGTGAAAACCCAACGCGCTCCGTCCCGGCATTGTAGGGATGCGAGGGTCTATGGTCATATGACTACGGCCGTGCACAACATGAGTACCCCCCCCCCCCCCCCCCGCTCCGTCTCAGAAAGGGTACGCCGCAAATGGTCAAATGACTAAGGCAAGCAACAAATGAGTACGCCCCCCCCCCCCCCCCGCTGGTCGGTGAAACTCGACCGTGCTCCGTCCCAGTATTGAAGGGATGCGGGGGGGCATGGTCATGCGACTACGGCCATGCATGCCATGCATCGTACTCGAGAGGAAGGATGCGTGGTCAATGGTCAAATGACTAAGGCAAGCAACAAATGAGTACCCCCCCCCCCCCCCCCCTCCCTTCTATCTGGAAGCGGCCACACCAGAAAATAAATCAACTCATGGACGCTGTCATCCATAGGCAAGTCCGCATCAGAAGCGGTTCTTGGGTGGGATGCAGCTCATTCATGCGACTCGCCGAACGCCTCACGTTTCGCTTCGCGCTTGGTGCAAGCAATGTCTGCCTGGTCGGTGAAAACCCGACGTGCTCCGTCCCGGCATTGGAGGGACGCGAGCGTCTACGGTCATAAGACGACTACGGCCATGCATGGATATGAAGTACACCCCCCCCCCACACATGAGTACACACCCCCCCCCTTGCCCCACAGAATTAGCAGCCGGCCACCCTGACCCAGCGCCAACAACCAACGCACCTTCCACGTAACGCTGGTCGCTCGAGCACTGCGCGCAGACGCTCTCCCCGCAAACCTGGCAGCGCTGCGGCCGCACCATGAGCGGACGGGTCCGCACAAACAATCCGCAAAATGGTGCGCCAAGGCAAGGGCGGGTCGAAACAGAATGGGACGGGGCAAAACGGGATGAGACGGGACGGGAATGGGAATTGGGATGGGACGGGATGGGACGGGACGGGAATGGAGTGAGGGATAGCGGGACGGATGGGATGGAATGGAGGGGAAAAACGGGAGAGACGAGAGCGGGAGGATAGGGGCGTAACGACGCAACGGTGCGAAACCCAAGATACACAACAAAAAACAAAACAAAACAAAAACGACTGCACAACACACACAAGCAAACCATAGTGTCATCCTTGCGACAAGGATACCGCAAAAAAAACAAAAATAGAATTCAGGGGCTAGTCGAACCGATACCTTGTCGCACAATCTACCTTTTCGTTTCTGCATTCGTCGTCGACAGCTGTATCAGTACAGCCGCCCTGAATCAACTCATTGAAGCTGTCGTCCATATGCAAGTCCGCCTCACAGGCGGTTCTTAGCAGGATGCAGCTCACCCTCCATGCGACTCGCCCAATACCTCACGGCGCTTCGCGCTTGGTGCAAGCAATGTCTGCCTGGTTGGTGAAAACCCAACGTGCTCCCCGTCCCGGACATTGTAGGGATGCGAGGGTGCATGGTCAGTACGACTACGGCACGTGCACAAGGCATGAGTACACCCCCCCCCCTGCGACCTCCCTGGAAGCAACAAAAAACGCCCCCCCCCCCCCCCCCCCCCCCCCCCCCCCCCCCCCCCCCCCCCCCCCCNCCCCCCCCCCCCCCGGCGGCGGCAGAATCATCGCCGGACACGGGAGAATCGGCGAAGAGAGATCGAACCGCAGCATCCGAGTTATTACCGCTGTTGGCGTTACTGTGGCGACCGTGGGCGTTCAAGGTAGACGAAGAGCGGGAGGTGGTGGAGGCGGTAGCTCCGCCCCTACCCCCCCCGCCCAACCGAAGAAAAAACAAAACAAAAAGGCTACGTAGGGCTGGGCACTGGCTGACTCAGTCAGTAGAGATTATACTGTCGACACAATCAATCAGTATACTGGATTGCAACAGTATACTGACCGAGAGAAGAAAGTAACGCCGGGCGAAGGTATCAGGTATTCCAGGCAGAGAAAGAGACCAAACATGGAAAAAATGCGGAAGGAAGGAAGGAAACCGTGAAAAAGTCCAACATCCGGAGGGGGGTGGCGGAGAGCTCCCCTCTCCTCGCTCCTCCCGAAACGCATTTGGTGGGTTTCCGTACTATAATATGGCGTGTTTCTCGGACGTACGTGATCTACAAGCTACTGAGAAATATACTGGCCGGGTCAAACAGTATATTTCTACTGCCAGTGCATACTGCGCCAGTGCCCAGCCCTACAAAAGGCACAGACAACACCTCGGGCATGGTGTAGACCAATCCCACTTCATGATATATATATTGTATAAGCAGTAGACCTTTCAAGGCAGATATGTTCCCGATTTTGTATATGTTATTTACAGTAGTTCATGTTGCCGGGTGGGACCCGTATAATCCACACGACCTAGCGCATGCTTCCTGGGCTAGAGATCTGCACTCTGCAGGTCCTGCACAAACCTCCCACAACGGAAGGTGAGGAACTATTAATAGATGATCTAGATCATGATTTATCTGTAGATAATCTAGATCATGATCTCTATGAAGTGTGAACGGTTCCCCCTGTACTGAGCACGCAGTCAACAGCACGCGAGGCCGGGGCGACGCAACACCACAATCACACGCGGCCGCAGTGATTGTGTCAAACGACCACGGCATGCAGCCTCCCCCCCATCCACTCCCAAACCTCCCCCCGACCAACGCAACATTGACCCCCACACAACAAAAACACAACAAAACTACGAAACCAGAAAAAAAAAAAAAAAAAAGCACGGCGACCCTCCTGCAACATCTGGTGGAACGCCTCACAAAAAAAAAAACTCACCGGCTAAATCCAGCCTCTCCCGCGCCTTAAACTCGCACGGCGACGGCGTGAGCTGCTGCGGCTGCTTCTTCATGCGGAGGGATAGCGATGCCCCCGACGACAGCAGCTTGAGGTCGAGAACCTTCTTCTTGGAAGAGCCTGCGCGTGCCTCTACCGCCAGCCCCCCCGACGCCGCCTGTGCCGCCTGTGCCGCCGCTGCCGTTGCTGCTGCGGTTGCCGCGGCTGTCGATTTCTCTGCTGTCGTCGTCGCCAACAGCTTCGAGGCGGCGGCGGGGCTGCCTGTACCGGGTGGTGCGCTGTTCTTGGCCAGGGGGGTCGAAGAGGGCGGCTTGTTGGCTACGGACGACGATGAGGAGGAGGAGGAGGAGGAGGGCATCGTACCGCCTCCGCCGTTACTGTTGCTGTTGTTGCTGTTGTCGTCGTTGCTGTTGTTGTTGTTGCTGCTTTTGTTACTTTTGTTGTTGTTCTTGTTGCTGTTTTTATTGCCCCCGCCGGTGCTGCTGCTGTTGCTGTTGCTGTTGTTGTCGACGGCGTTGCCGCCTTTGCTTCGAGACGGCTTCTCGGCCGAGGAGACGGTGGCGGTGGCCGCGGCAAGGAAGCTCAGGCCGCCCGACCCGGAGGAAGAGCAAGTCGACGACGACGAAGAGGAGGAGGAGGAGGTGGTGGCGGCGGTGGCCGTGGCGGTGGCGACGGGTTCCTGCTTGGTCTTGCTCAGGGAGTCCTGGACCTGCCCGACGCCAGCGTGTCCGAGGATGGGAGTGTTAGGACGTTAGTTGACGCAAGCTACATGAGGGGCACCGCATTGTACGAGTAGACTATTGTAGTACTTTAGTTTTATTTAGTTTCTGGAGGCTCCTTGTTGAAGGACCCCTATTACCCCATACAAAACTCTCGACTTTTGTGAGAAAAATAAATAAATGTATATACGAAGTAGGTGGACAAATCCCCATGGCCCAGATTTGCACCCAATAGTATTGTGAATTGTGCATGAAAAAATGGGATATTGCCGGGTAATTACCGGGTAATTATTCAGTTGAGGGGTATACTGACAGCCAGTTCAGAAATATTTCCGCCAAAAAGTGCTACTGCTGCTGTACCCCTGTCGTAAAACGAGTCAGTTTAGATACCAGAGGTACCATTTATTTAGCCCGTTGTGTTGAGACCGTTGTGTTTTGACCGTTTGTGTTTTGAGCGTTTGTATGTAGACCGTTGGATTTACACCGGTTGACTTGATTTTAGTTCGATTTTTTTTCGGTGGCATGTCGGGAGTGACCCGACATTTTTGTGCAGTGCCTGGTAATATAGTCGTTTGGCGGTAAATGCGCTACTATTACGGAGGGCCGTAGTAAATAGGACTTACGGTACCGACAAAACTCTATATATTTACCTATTTCGACAATATTTGGCCCTATTTACCATGGTCCCCCGTGATAGAACCACTATATACTGCCTCGCTGCGATCGTACAGCACATCACAAGAGATAAACGCACGTGTGCCCCGAGCGAACAGGCATCCGCCTTTCCTTCCCTCGCTCCCTAATCTCTCCCCCCTCCCCTCCGTGCGGCGACGCTCGCACCATGGGCATGGGCATGCCGGTACCTGATACTCCGGTACCCGTACGTATTACCCCGTAGCGGGAATTAATTACCTCGTTTTACATCCGCCCGGGGGTGGGTGCAGCCGCAACAAAATAACCTATAGCACTCTGTCCCGAAATATAAGCACAGTTTTTATTGAATGTTAATGTACAAAAGGTGATTATATTTCGAGACAGAGTCGTATCAAGGTACGTATACATGTGCGAGAGTACAAGTTCCAGCAGCTGCAGCGCTGCAGCAGCAGCAGCAGCAGCAGTTACCACCGGTGCTGAATGCCCTGCATGGTTGGTTGAATGCGCTGGCCGTGAAGCAGAGGTGGTGTCACTCAGAGAAAATACGAAAATACGAGTACACAGCAGTCTTACTGTTTTGTGACTCACACTGGTACACTATTAAATAGACTCGTACAGCAGTGCGGACCCTCTCATAAGAACGAGCCCCCCAATAATTTCTGCCTTAGGTTTCCAGGGAATAGATTTCCGAGAAAATAAGAAATGCGAGATTGGCTTATAATAAACTGAAGTTAATAGCGAATACACTCTTTCTTAAATAAGAAATCTAGCCTGGGCCAGTATGCCGGTTTCTTATTAGAGTACCGGTACTACTGATTGTACACTACCGCCCCTCACAAGAGCCCTGAAGCTCAGTCTGATATTTCGGGGGAAATAAGAAATTAGGGAGCGGCTATACTAAAGTTAGTATGTAGCACAATGTTCTTGAATAAGAAATCTAGCCTGGGCCAGCATCCACGTTTCTTATCAGAGGGGCGGTACTACTTGCTGTCCACTACCGGCCCTGTCATAAGAAAGAGCTTCACAAGAAACTCAGCCTGACATGTCCAGAGGGAAAGAGAAACTCGGGAGCGGCTTATACTGAAGTTAGCATGGAACACACCTTTTCTTAAATAAGAAATATAGCCTGGGCTACCAGTACGTACCGGTTTCTTACGACAAAACCGGTGCATACGTGCATACTACTACTGCTATATATGTACTCTGCTCCTGCTGTAGACATGCTGTAGACCAGGCAACTTGCGAAAGGAAACCGACAGCCGACGATCAAGACGCAAGATGATTGACCACTGACCAATGGGCCCGAAGTTGTGGTACGATTCACACGAACGATTCACGGCGTCCACGGGACGACGGTGTGCCTCGACATATATACGAATATGTGTGGCACTACAGCACTACAGCAGTAACTTTATACCTGGTAAACTCATTTGGGCTGGTCGGTGTTACTTTGCGCGGTTACTTGCCCGGTGGCTATTATTTTTTTCTTTTTGCCCCTGGTTGTTTTCAAGACATGTGTAATGTTCCTCGTTCTTGCTGGGTGGTCACGCACGTACGAGCAGTAGCTGGTTCGACTGAACGAACGCCTGCTGTGTTGTCCCCTTTCAGCTTGCGACACCTCCGGGATTCCAAGTCATGACCACAATCCCAAAGGGGAGCGCCTTGTCTAAGGCTGGAAACTTGAAACTTGAAACGCGAAGCACGGCAGAAGCGCGAAATTCGTACGAGGTAGGAGTAGGTGTGTGTGCGCGTGTTTTTTTAGTTCTCCCTGCGAGTATTTTTTATGATTTGACGTGTGTGTGTGTGTGTGTTCTTCACATTAAACCTTCCTTTCTACCCGTCGACATCCAGCACACCCAGTGTCCGTGCCGATTCTTCATCCTAAAAAGGTACCAGTTCTGTGGTCACAAAACTACGACACAGAGATACTACACTCAGTGCAGTAAGCAGAGCAGACAATGCAACGCCATATACGACAGGCAA
Source organism: Saccharina japonica (assembly GCA_008828725.1). Taxonomy (NCBI): domain Eukaryota; class Phaeophyceae; order Laminariales; family Laminariaceae; genus Saccharina; species Saccharina japonica. The sequence goes on along the minus strand of MEHQ01003216.1, from coordinate 14,524 downwards.
GACCTACCCTGCTAGCAATCCAGGTGCATGCAAGAGAAAAAAAAGAGAAAAAAGAAAAAAGCGAAAAGAAAAAATAATAAAAAGTAAATATACTGAAGCAAATCAATAATCAAGCAACCAAATAAAAAG
>MEHQ01003216.1:0-11383 GCA_008828725.1 Saccharina japonica | reverse complement strand
CCCACCCCCTCGTGTTCGATCATCCCCACTGTTTTGTTAGCTGGTTGCTGGGTTTTCGTTGGTTACGTGCACGCCGCTGTCAATCTTGCGTGTTTTGTTTATCATGCGGGCCCCGGCCCCTTTGTTGCCTCCCCTGATGGAAACCCCGGCCGTAGCTGCTAATAACGCACCCCGGGTGAAACCGTACAACGCCATTTTGAATGTTGACAGGATGACATCGTCAAGTCCCTGGAGGAACCTACGATCTCGGCGAAGATCAACGGCATCAAGCAGGCCATCTTGCTCCTCCTGTCCGGGGAGACCATGCCCAGGTAGGCAAACGAACAAAAAAATAACGGAAGAGCAATATAATACAATCATCTAACGCGAGTAAAACGAGCAAAAACAGGCGCGTACGTACCGTACCGTACCGTACCGTACCGTACCGTACCGTACCGTACCGTACCGTACCGTACCGTACCGTACCGTACCGTACCGTATGCAAACAAACCTAAAGCACGGAATCAAGGCAAGCGAACAAACAAGCAAGAACAAGCACAAACAAGCTGCATACTTTCGTATACTATGATATTATATCCAACAATGGCAAACTGGTAGCAACGAAAACAAAAAAAGCTATTTATGGCACACAAAGCAAACTTCGTAAGAAAGATCAACAAAAACGAGCAAGCAAAACACGGAAAGCAAGCAAAAAATACTGCAAGGGCACGAGAAAACTAGCAAGCAGAGCAGCAAGGCCCTGCTTGTACGGCGTATGATGAAGTGTACGCGCATATCATAGACAGGGCCCGATTGCCGTTTGCTTGGAGACTGTCAAGATGGCACTGTATCGTAGCTGGTGCGCCGCCCCTCACGTCACGGTGAAAAGCGTGGCTGCAGCTTTGTGGTTAAACTTCCTATACGAATTATACCGATACCAATCGATGTGGATACAGCAGTTAGTATGACTGCTGTAACGCCTAGGCACCACGCTGTCCCTGAATATAAGGAACGTTTGTATATTACTATCCAATAACAAAGATAATTATATTGAGGGACATGGTATCATAGATATATAATTTTAACTCGGACTGGTCTCGCCTGCTCCTTGTTGATTGGCTTAACTTCCGCCTGTTCCTTTTTGATTGGCTTAACTTCCGCCGACCGCGGTTGCTGTTTTGCGTTATATTTAGAAGTCGGTTTCGTGACGGGGCATGTACAGGTACATATATACAAGCATGTGAGTTACTCCTGTAGCGGGGGACCATAGTAAATAGGACCACATATTGGGTAGTAAAAGTAGGGAAATATGCAGGTTTTTATGTGTACCGTAGGTCCTGTTTACTATGGTCCGCCGAATAGTGGTATTCGGCGCTTTTATCACCTGTTTTTTCCTATCTTTTAGATTGGTAGGTGGGTGGGGAGACGTTTTTTGTTGGTATTGCAGTGCTTACTAACGAAAAATACAACATGCAGCAAAAACCCTCGCACGCTGCAAAAAAAAATCAAAAGCATGCAGATGAAACGCTAAGCACGAGAGGCCGCGACTCCCGCTTTCCTGCGCTTTGCGTCCCAACTGACCAAGTTGAACCCCTTTTTAGGTGTATAATGTGCTGTTGTATGTTACGTTACGTTATGTTATGTTATGTTATGTTATGTTGTGTTGTGTTATGTTATGTTAGGTTATGTTCTACAGTAGTTATGTTACGTTTTAGCGGCGGGCGGCGGTTACAGAGGCGGAGCATATTGTGCCGGTTGAGCCCGATCCCCTAACACCCGTCTCGCGCGCCGTCTTTCTAATGCCCGGTCTGTATGACCTATGATGTAGTACTCGTATACTCGTATGCTCTACCAGGTATGATCTATGGCCTCTGATCCCTGATCTGTGATCTTCGATCTGTTATCCGTTTTCTATGATCTACGATCTATGAAGTATGGTGTATTCTGTATGATCTATTATGTAAGATCTACGATCTATGGTATATACGATCTATGCGATGTATATATGATGTATGATCCCTGATCTCTGATCCCTGATCTCTGATCTGTCATGTTGCCTTTTTTGGAACGCGAAGGCTGCTGATGTCCGTGATCAAGGGGTGCCTGAAGGAGGACAGCAAGGAGCTCAAGAAGCTGGTGATGATGTACTGGGAGGTGGTCAAGAAGTACGATGCCGAGGGAAAGCTGCTGCCGGAGATGATCCTGGTGCGTGTAGTATATGCGTCCGTTCGTGTGTGGTGTGTGTGTGAGTAGGACTGGACGAGGTTTCATGGACCGGCCAGGTCAGATCCACAATTAATGAGCTAGATCATCATCTAGATCGTCCGGGTCAGGTATATCATCGCTTTTCATGATCTGCAAGATCTAGCTCGCGTTTGTCTGGTGGGATCTGTATGATCTGTATGAGTTGTATGAGTTGTATGATGTGTATGAGTTGTATGAGTTGTATGATTTGTATGATCTGTATGATATGTATGACCCTGTATGATCTATATGATCTATATGATCTGTATGATTTGTATGGTATGTATGATCTGTATGATCTGTATGAAATGGCTCTTACGCACGTGTTTCTTCGGGCGGGATCTGTATGATGCAGCTCTTGCGCAACATCTCATAACATCAAGCATAAATAGGATCTCTACAGGAGATGATCTATTGATAGATCGTGATCTGTCCGAGGTGTCGAGAGCTTTTTTTTTGTGCGGCGGATTATCACAGTAGTAGGAATTACCACCTATTCAAGAGATGATCTGATTGGCTAGGGGTCAGGGTTAGGGTTGGTCTGATTTGATTGGCTTAGAACCAGGGCTAGGGCTGGTCTGATTGGCTTAGGGTCAGAGTTAGGGTTAGTCTGATCGGCTTAGGTTCAGGCTTAGGTTCAGTTCTATTCGTCTCGTACACAGCAGTGTGTGCCAACCATTTCCTCGGATAAGTGGTAAGCAACCCTCGATTTTCATACCCTCTGGACGTTCGAGCGAAACCCACTCAAGCAGTCGCTGCCCTTGTCCCGCCTTGCCCTGTTCAGATCCCACACCAGCCCCCTCGCCCAATCTGACCCCCCCCCCCCGCCCCCCCTTCCGCGCCAACCTCTCCCGCCTTTTCAAGGTGTGCAACGCCCTGCGCAACGACTTGAACCACCCTAACGAGTACGTTCGGGGGTGCACTCTGCGGTTCCTCTGCAAGCTCCGAGAGCCGGAGCTGCTGGAGCCTCTGATCCCTACCGTCAAGGTTCGTCTCACATACCGCTGCCATAGCTCTCTCTCTCTCTCTCGCAGCCTGCTTTCGCTCTTGTTCTCTTTTGTGATTTTGCCCTGGCGGAGAAGACTCTCGTTTTTTTTTTTTCTGCAGACTTCTTACTTTGTTGTTTTTTCTCATTGTTTTTGTTGTTGTTGTTGTGTATTTGTCGTGGTTTTATTTTATGTGTTTTGTTGTTTGTTGTTTTAACTTTTGACGACTTTATTGGCGTTGGCGTGGAGTGGAGTATTCCGTGTGGTAAAATGGTAAAAGAGGGCAGGGCGAGGTCGAGGAGGGCGTGGTGCAGTAGGGGGCTTCTTGCGTGCCGTGGCGGTGCGATGTGGTGTGGTGTACCGTATATGACAAGTGTATATCACACCCCCTGAGGTGCATGAATTTCAAAGCCAATTTTCTCCATAACCAGGGGGGCACAGACAACGAAAAAGGCGGCTTTCGGAGCATCTCGTCGATACCTTTCCATAGACGGGTCGCTCGGGGTTAGCGCTCCACCGGTCGTCGAGAAAATCCGCGTTGAAATTCGTCCGAGGGGGTGTGGTATACAGTGTCTAATGCGGTAGTGTGATGTAGTGTGATGTAGTGTGATGTGCGGTGCAGTGCAGTGCGGTGCTTGTACGCAGGACGTCCCCCCCCGCCGCACCGCCGTACCCGACGGTAACTTGAACTTGGTGTTGCAGTTGATGAGGAAGACGTGTCTGGCCGAAAGGGTTGTGATTGTTTTGTGTGCATAATAGGTGGGGTTTGGAGTCCTCTTAGCCCCTTTTCCCACTGCCAGAAATACCCCACCCTGAATTCAAGTTGTCTGTCCCAAACATCATCGAGTACGGTTGAAAAACGGTTACCCCTTTGTACGATTGCACTATACTGGTACCGTACTGGGTAAAAAACACTCGGAATTAGAGCAGTGTTTAGGTTTTTGTAAAGTACAATGCAGTAGCATAACGGTTTATAAGCTACAGTATCTTTAGGGAGTGCTGGCGTATTTGATGGAGTGCTATGATATGCTCATCACCTCGTTTTTTTGTTCGTGTTTCGTTGACATTGACCCCGCCTTCCCTCCCCCCCGTCCCGTCCTGTCCCTCCTGTTCGATGTTGGCCTCTATTGTATCCCCTTTTCTCGCGTGGTCGCTAGCTTTGCTTGGAGCACCGCCACAGCTACGTGCGTCGCAATGCCGCCTTGCTGTGCTACTACGTACACAAGAACTTTGGACAGCAGGTGACGAGAGAGATGTATCCAGAGATGCGGAGCGGGCGAGAGAGGGGGGAGGGGATAGAGAGGGGGGGGCGGGGTGGGGCGTACTCACTTGTTGTCCGCCTTAGTCATTTTGACCATTGACCACGCATACATTTCGAGACCGACGGAGCACCGTTGCTACTCCTAACAGAGACACCTCCAACATTTGGGCCCTTATTATTTCCCGTAAATTATGTTTTTTTTTAAAGGCCTGTCTTGTTCCCCCTTCCTGTTTCGCCGTTTGTGGCAACAATCTATCTACTCGGGGCGGGAGGGGGGGGTGGGCGGGAGTCGGATGGTAAACGCTCGACAGTGTTGAAAGAGGCAGAGAAAGCGCGCCTTTCTCACAGTGCTTATATTTCGTGTGGAGAAGAAACGAAACGCCCAACCGCTGCCCTATGCTTTTCTATGCTGACGCCTTATTTTGCTACAGCTCTTGCCGGATGGGCCGGAGCTGATCGAGCGTTTCATCGCGGCGGAGGGGGACACCTCCGCCCGGCGCAGCGCCTTCCTGTTCTTGTACAACGAGGCGGAGGAGCTGGCCATCGACTTCTTGAATGACCACATGGACGACGTGAGCCTCCTTCTTTGTCTCTGTCATGCTCGCTGGCTCTGTTTCCGTGATGCTTTGCTGGCTCGGTGTATAGTTTGCAGCTTTCGTATACTTTCGTTTTTGGTTTATTCAAGTGTTTGATTGGTTTGGGTTGTGTTGTGCTGTGTTGTTTTGATCTTAGTTATTTTGATTTTTGTTATTTTGATTCGTTTGGTCGACTTTTGTTTTGTTTTGTTTTTGTTCGAACTGACTTGTTTTGTTTTCCTTTGTTTCGTTTCGTTTTGTTTCGTTTGCTTCGATTCGTGATGTTTTATGTCGTTCTGCTTTGTTTTGTTTTGTTTTTTTCACAACTTATTTTTTTCGTTACGAGTACGTACTCGTAGCCTGTTGTTGTTACTGGGGACCATAGTAAATAGGGCCAACTAGTGTCACTAAAAATGGGTAAATGTATAGGTTTTAGTGTGTACCGTGGGTCCTATTTACTACATTAGCCCACCCGTAATAGCTTCGTTTTCTGCTGTCTTGTTTCGTCTGGTGCGCACGCACGCCCATTCTTATGCTCGTATTACGGAGGGCCATAGTAAATAGGACCAAATATTGTTAGCAAAAATAGGTAAATATATAGGTTTTTGTGTATACAGTAGGTCCTATGTACTAACGGTACTATAGGTCCCCCGTGATACTATGTAGTCACAACTCCAGTTTTGGCTCCGCAACTTTAAATGCGCTTGGGGTTCTTGTTCCACGAGTTGGCATGTGAATTTAAGGTTCTTGCTGCACGACTTGAAGTGTAGTGTTGAGGAGGTGCTTGTTCCACCATTTGGAAGTGTCCTTGGGATTTTTGTTCCTCGAACTGGGAGTGTTTTTTTGTTTTGTATTTTGCGTTGTTGTTTGTTTCGTTTTGGTATTTATCGTTTCGTTTTTTTAGTTGTTGTTTTACGTTTGTCATATACTTCGAAGTGTCATTTTTGATGTTTTTTCGCTTGTCATATCATTTGTTATTTTATCTTTTTTTGTCGTATCGTTTGTTGTTTATCGTTTGTCTTATGCTTTGATAATGTATCATGTTTGTCGTTGTCGCTTTGCTGCTTATCATTTTTCTTGCCGTTTCTTATGTGTTGTTTCCTATTCACCGTTTCTCGTGTCGTATCGCTTTTTCTCGCAACCGCCTTTGCTTTGGTCAGGTCCCCAAGTACGGCGACGGCTTCGCTTTGCTGGTGCTCGAGTTGTGCCGCAAGGTAAACTTGAATGGAGTTATTATCATTTCACACGTGTGACATATCACCGATCCCCGCTTCTTACTGATCTAGACTTTTCAGGCCGGGTATATTCCTAATCTGTATGATCTGTATGATCTGTATGATCTGTATGATCTAGCTCATTTTGCCGCGTGGGAGCCGTATAATTTGCATGATTTTTGAATTGCACGTGTTACCTTTTGTTTTGATGTTGTTTCTTTCGTTGCTTGTTTTCGGTTTTCTTGCGTGTTTGATGCTTTTGTTTCCCTCTGCTTCTTTCTTGTGCTTCCGTTGTTTTCTTCCCGTTATTATGTTGTGTGTTTTGGTTGTTTTATGTTTACCTATTGGGGTGTTTTTTTTTTCGTTTTTCGTTTTATGTTTTGTTTCGTTTTGTTGTGCAGCAAGAACCTGGAAGTTCCATGTCAATCGTGGTAGATATAGGGACCCAAGGGCGACATAAGTGCGGAAAAATGAGTATCGACTACACACCCCCGTGAGGGGACCATAACCTAGTAATACCCTAGGATCCTACGGTAGACACAAAAACCTATATATTTAGCTATTTTTTCTAATAACAATATTTGGTCCTATTTACCATATTTATATTTGTTCCTCCCATTCATTATCTTCGCACTTCCGTCTTTCTCCCTCCCCAGTCGTAACTCAGATCCGGGGTCACAAAGTAGGCTCCTCTCCCTCCTCCCCCACTACGTTCTTGCCTTGGTTTTTATCGCGAGAAGATTTCAGCACTTTCTTCCCTCGTCAACTTTCGTCGAATTTTGCTTACCCACGCTATAATATGCGCTCTCGCACAGTCGGTGTCTTTGAGAATAAAAACCTCCATGGGGAGAATCGAACCCTCGACATCCGGCCCTACAGGCTTCGTGGCTACCAGTTAGACCACCGGGGCGACTATGGTCCCTCGTAATACAATGTCATGACCTAACTATAGTCGGTAACATATGTTCAACACAAAAATAGTACGAAGCCAGACGATTTTAGGTTATATATATAAGGGGCCCTATCGATCAGGAAGCGTTCCAGCCGGAAAGTGCTATATACCTCTATCGTACGAGCACCCGCGTAAATGCATGGTATCATACTATTTTACGGTGGACCATAGTAAATAGGACCAATATTGTTGGTAAAAATAGGTAAATATATAGGTTTTTGTGTTTAACGTAGGGTCCTATTTACTATGGTCCACCGTAAAATAGTATGATACCATGCATTTACGCGGGTGCTCGTACGATAGAGGTATATAGCACTTTCCGGCTGGAACGCTTCCTGATCGATAGGGCCCCTTATATATATAACCTAAAATCGTCTGGCTTCGTACTATTTTTGTGTTGAACATATGTTACCGACTATAGTTAGGTCATGACATTGTATTACGAGGGACCATAGTCGCCCCGGTGGTCTAACTGGTAGCCACGAAGCCTGTAGGGCCGGATGTCGAGGGTTCGATTCTCCCCATGGAGGTTTTTATTCTCAAATGACACCGACTGTGCGAGAGCGCATATTATAGCGTGGGTAAGCAAAATTCGACGAAAGTTGACGAGGGAAGAAAGTGCTGAAATCTTCTCGCGATAAAAACCAAGGCAAGAACGTAGTGGGGGAGGAGGGAGAGGAGCCTACTTTGTGACCCCGGATCTGAGTTACGACTAGGGGAGGGAGAAAGACGGAAGTGCGAAGATAATGAATGGAGATGGACAAATAAAAATGGTAAATAGGACCAAATATGTATTAAAAAAATAGCTAAATATATAGGTTTTTGTGTCTACCGTAGTCCTACAGAGGTATTACTAGGGTATATGGTCCCTATCACGGGGGGTGTTGTCAACACTCTTTTGGTCCTTATGCGCCCTTGGTGGTTCCTATGTTACACAACGATTAACATGTGAAATGTTCAGGTTCTTGCTGCACGACTTGAAGTGTAGTGTTGAGGAGGTGCTTGTTCCACCATTTGGAAGTGTCCTTGGGATTTTTGTTCCTCGAACTGGGAGTGTTTTTTTGTTTTGTATTTTGCGTTGTTGTTGTTGTTTGTTTCGTTTTGGTAGTTATCTTTTCGTTTTTTTAGTTGTTGTTTTACGTTTGTCATATACTTCGAAGTTATCATTTTTGCTGTTTTTTCGCTTGTCTTTTTGCCATTTGTCATTTTATCATTTTTTTGTCGTATCGCTTTTGCTGGTTATTGTTTTGTCGTATCGTTTGTTGTTTATCGTTTGTCTTATGCTTTGATAATTTATCGTGTTTGTCGTTGTCGCTTTTGCTGCTTATCATTTGTCTTGCCGTTTCTTATGTGTCGTTTCCTATTCACCGTTTCTCGTGCCGTATCGCTTTTTCTCGCAACCGCCTTCGCTTTGGTCAGGTCCCCAAGTACGGCGACGGCTTCGCTTTGCTGGTGCTCGAGTTGTGCCGCAAGGTAAACTTGAATGGCGTTATTAACATTTCACACGTGTGACATATCACCGATCCCCGCTTCTTACTGACCTAGACTTTTCAGGGCGGGTATATTCCTAATCTGTATGATCTGTATGATCTGTATGATCTGTATGATCTGCATGATCTAGCCCATTTTGCCGCGTGGGAGCCGTATAATTTGCATGATTTTTTTAATTGCACATTTTACCTTTTGTTTTGATTTTGTTTCTTTCGTTGCTTATTTTCGGTTTTCTTGCGCGTTTGATGTTTTTGTTTCCCTCTGCTTCTTTCTTGTTCTCCCGTTGTTTTCTTCCCGTTATTATGTTGTGTGTTTTGGTTGTTTTATGTTTTTTACCTATTGGGGTGTTTTTTTTTTCGTTTTTCGTTTTATGTTTTGTTTCGTTTTTTATTGCTTGGCAGGTTTGTCGGAGGGACCCCAGCCAGAAGTCTCGCTTCGTCCGGGTGCTGCTGTCCATGCTCCAGAGCCGCTCCGCAGCCGTGTCCTACGAGGCTGCATGGACTCTCGTTAGCCTCAGCGGTGCCCCCACTGCTATCCGCGCGGTGAGCACGCGACTCGATCTTGATCTCGATCTGTTTTTTCTCTCTACCCCCCTCTCTGCCCCTTCCAGTTATTCTCGATTTCGATCTTGATCTCGATCTGTTTTTTCTCTCTACCCCCCTCTCTCCCCCTTCCAGTTATTCTCGATTTCGATCTTGATCTCGATTACGATCTTGATCTCGATTACGATCTTGATCTCGATCTCAGATCGGATCTTGATCTTGATAGTGATGTTGATGTTGATCTTGATCTTGATGTTGATCTCGATCCCGATCTTGATCTCGAACTACTAGGACAGTACATACCTCTCTTATCTCTCCCCCTCTATTTCAGCCACTCTCGATATCTACCTCGATCTCTATCTCTGCCTCGATCTTGACTTCGATCTCGATAAGCTGTATGGTGTGCGTCAGGGCAGCAGCAGTTGGTTTGGCGGGACAAAACAACTTTCGACGGCTTCGTCTTTTCTCGCGTGCTTGTGCGTTTGGGTGTTTTTTGGGTGTGTAGAATACCAGGTATATCGACTCGAAAACACTATAATTTGCCATCGCGCGAACCCCACGACAAAAGCCACCCGTTGCTCATAGGGGATCATAGGGGGGATAAGTCGCTGGCCTGGTATATATCTGACTTGCCGACGTACTGGCACTATCGCTCATGCAGCCTGCACAGCAAGTCAGTGTAAAGTTTCGTCCTGTTCGATTTGTTAGATGCATCCGCTCTATTAATAGATAGATAGCTGGCGTGTTCACGCGAAAATGCCGTAGCGCACCCCGTATTGCCCGGTCGAAAAATATCTCAAGTCAGCTTGCAAAATGCACACACTCTGGGTGGACACATACGCAATTACCGTTTATACATGAATAGAAGACCAAGCGGTCCTTATATTTTCGCCCAGAGAGGTACTCGTGCGAGATTTCACTCACATCTGAAGTGTCTTGGTCATATGTTTAGTAGCATGTTTTTGAAATACGATTCACACCTCGTACAGATAGATCATCATCAGCTCCCACTTGATGATCTAGATATTTCAGGGCAGATATACTCCAGATCTGTACGACCTGTATGATCTGTGCGACCTGTATGATATGTATGATCTGTATATGTATGATCTGTATGATATGTATATGTATGATCTGTACGATCTGTATGATCTGTACGATCTGTATGATCTGTGCGACCTGTATGATATGTATGATCTGTATGATCTAGCTCATGTTTCCGGGTGGGAGGCGTATGATCTGCATTGTCTAGGACATGTTTACCGGGTTCGATTTGTACTATGCAGATCCTGCACCAACCTCTCACGTCAGACGAGGAACGAAATGACCTGTAGATCGTAGATTATCTGGATCATGATCTATCTGTAGAATGATCTGTCGGAGATGTGTGAAATACGTTCAAAACATTTTGTTTTCACCAGTTTGCCCCGAAAGGGCCATACGAGCTCGATCGTAGACATAACACCTCTACCCCTGGTGTGTGTGCGACTGCAAAGTACTTGCTCGTTGAGCGCCTGCGATGTCCTCCCGCCCTTGCTTGTGCTGATTGGTTCGTGTGCTCTCGTGTGTCCGTGCGTTTCGTGTTTGTTTTGCTCTTGGGTGTGCTGTCCGGCGGTGGGGTGTGTTGGGTGGGTGCAGGCGGCCACGACGTACGCCCAGCTTCTGAACACTCAGAGCGACAACAACGTGAAGCTGATCGTGCTGGAGCGCCTGGCCGGCCTCAAGAAGCATCACGCCAAGGTAATCCGCAAAACCAACATGCTGCTACTACTACTACTGCTACTGCTACTACTGCTGCTGCTGCAGCTAGCTAGTGAAGGGTAGTCTATTGGTACTACCAGTAGTGCTGCATACCACTAGGAATAGTACTATTGACATTACCAGTTACTGCTGCATACAGTAGTGCAGTACACGTTATATTAATAGTACATACGTAGGACTATTATATCTGCACTGATACTATTACAGTAGTGCAGTATACGTTCTATTGATAGTACATACGTAGGACTATTTTATTTGCACTGGTACTGTAGTGGTTTTGATGATACTGTAATGGTATTGATGATAGCATTGTAGTAGGGTAGCAGTAGCAGTAGCAGTAGCAGTTTTATGAGTAGTAGTAGCAGTATTAATTGTAGT